>OZ026619.1:23545339-23830339 GCA_964020975.1 Hermodice carunculata
ATTGATGCACAAGACACATTCGTTCGTCGCCATGCGTCGCAATGTCAAGTGGTTTGTTTGACATTAGAAACATTATCACGAGAGTACGGAGATAATTCGCTGGTTTGTATCCCAGCTTGACATGTAAAGGATCTGTTTAGTGGTAAATGTTTACTTGTGCAAGTATGCAACAAAGATATTATTCCATCCCGTTCTACATGATCACAGGAACTGCATACATGGGAACGTATTATTTTCAGACTTGCAAAAGCAGGACTTACAACAATTGCTGTCTTATAATTCCAAAATGACAGTTTTAAGTAGCCAAATTTGACGTAAGATTATATGCAACCAATGTCGTATTTTCTTGGGTATGATAGTTTTTCCCACACTTGATGTGGAAATACCAGAATCAAATCCTCCTTTCCCACGGAAACGTTTCAGTTCACTTAACAGTCGTCTCGCGCGTTTCCCATGTTCAGGCAAGTTTGCAAACATCAACTCCTCCAACCTCCTTTTTAATCACCAAAGGTGGTCAATCGATTTGAGCGCCGTTAGATTCATGACTAGCACTGACCAGTACCAATAACAAACACACATTTTAAGAAGCCAAAGTTTACTCTCGCAAAATTTTACATTTTTGACAGACAAGCTCTTGTCAAAAGTTAGAGCTGTTCCGTCAGAACATACACTCTGATGTTGAGCCAGGGGTATATAACGCGCGTACGCCGATGTATCGGCATGTGACTTTTTTCCATTACAAATTACCAAAAAAAAAAAAAAAAATAGCCTGGTAACGTAAATGTCTTCTCTTTCTTTGTTCATCAAAAATGATACAAGCGATGCAGGGAAACCTACCTGTTTTGAGGGGGTAACGATTAAGTAGAGTTGATGCAGTAGATTACTTGTGGTTAATGCAGTAGAAATATGATTGACAAATTGACGCAAATCGGTCAGAGGCAGCACAAAAATCATCTTGTGGCTTACCAGGATACATATGTTTATTATCTGATATTGTGTACAGCCATTGCCTTTGAGTCAAGACATCAGGTTAAATCCTCCATTTAGACAATATGGAACCCACATGTACGCATGTAGTATTCACGACTAAGAGGAATGAGAATGGATACTTTGCATGCGATCAAAACCACTTGTCTTCTTTGAAGAGAAACATGGCGAAGTTATTCGTTCTGTTTCATCTCAATTCATAATTTAATCTTTCCCGTTCTATTTTTGGAATTGCTTCGATACTGTCGGCACGCAGAACATATTGTCTTAACATTCCTACATTTTTAGACGTCTGCAAGGGTTAGTCATCAGCAAGTCCGGAAAATGTCGGGCCAAATTGAAGTGCTGTTGTATTAATATGCGAACATTTTGGTCGTCCAAAGTTACTTAGACCTAACCCTTGAAGTGCTGGCCATGACAAAATAATCAGACTTATTACATTATTGTAAAGGATTCACCCGAAAGTTTATCGTCTTGTAACCAGTACCAGCATGCCTAATCTAAATTAGGCAGTTCCCGATCTGAAGTAAGTCAGTCCGGTCAGCAGCTTTCCCCATCGCAGTCTAGGTGCACATTATGCAGAACGCGTACACCTTAAGGTTCATTCTACAGCAATGTGATGCACATGTGACGATAGTTAAAATCCGGATTGTACATATTACAGTTCAAATAGGATTATGAATCGTTATAATAGTAATTTGTTAATATCTTTTTCTTCTCAGAAATTCAGTGGTCTAATCAGGCAATTTAAACGACGATTTTCTCGCGGAAATCTTTTGTTTCGGAAATTGTTCTTGTGATTGTGAAGACATAAAGCTAACGCCATTTGCCCTTTTTTAAATTTTACGGTACTGTCAAGTGGTATCCCAACTTTACAGACCTAAAATTGACACAGATACGTATAATTTAGTAAGGAACTAATCGTGTTGGTTTATTTGACTCATGGGCTGACTTAGTATTTGTGCGTGCTGTGCTGAACACATGTGTTTAGCATGTGATAGTGGCAGTTTATACTTTTATACCTGTTATCCGCAGGCAAAAAATGGAATCAGATTTTCACTAGAGCAAGGACAGTGGCAGGTATTATTACTGAATTCCAATCCTATGTGCCTTTTGTATAATGGATGGGGTATTCTGTATTGTACTCTCTTATCGTTAATGGTATGGCGAGACCATCACGTGATCTGCAAGAGTTATCCCTGTGACGTATCTGATATTATATTTCTCCCAAATAATATTCCATTATTTCGAAACAAAAGAATGACGAATCAGTGACACAGCGAGAGATACTGATATTAGTTACCTACAAAATAATTATTTATATATGAGTAGTATGATATTAAGCCAGACGTCACTCCAGTATCCTTTGTTGTCTCACATTAAAGATCCATGTTCCCAAACGAAATGCTCGAATGGTGCACAAGCTTTAAACCAGTGATAGATTTTACGGATACGTTTTCATTGTTTTTTGGAGATTTTATCTGTCTGTCTGTCTCCGTCCGTCCGTCTCTCTCTCTTCTCTCTGTATCTCTCTCTATATATATACATATGTATCTTAGATGACACAAAGTCATAAAGATAAAAACACAATGAAGTAGTATTTTAACTTAGGTTTACAATGGCATTGTCTAAAATAGTGAAATTGAAACTGTAGTCAAATGCCTGTAATGAAGCAACCGTGGAAATTCGTAAATTTGAAAGGAAAAACATTTACAAGATATATGTATATTACACAGTATTTCTTTGTCCATAACAACCTTAATTTTGTCTTAGGAATAGGAAGGTGCACATGACGTTACGAAAAATATTTGAAGCTAGGGACGTTTCCTGTATTTTGCTTACATATCAAAACTTATAATGGAGGAACATTATGGAGTTATATCTGGGATGAGCACTGTAGTGTCATGTTACTAATCTGAGGCTGACGTCTCCCGTACCAAACTGGAAGCTTCATAGGAGCGTGCTTTTGGCTTTTTTTTGCTTTTGAGTCTTTCAGAGACTTCTATTGTGGCTTCTCGGTCGGATGATTTTCTGTGACTTCATCAATGAATTTCCATTGGGGGACATCCAACGTGCTTCATATTACAGGGCTTCTTTTGTAAAGCAAGGATTCATTGCAAGTTGCATGTTTAATTGGGTCAAGAACGTCATAAAAGGGTCAACTTCTCTTGTGCAATAGTTCAAATACAACTATTGTACAATGAAGAGACTTGATGATATTCAAGAATACCCCCATATATATATATATATATATATATATATATATATATATATATATATATATATATATATATATATATATATATATATATATATATATATATATATATATATACATATACATATATTATTATTATTATGACTTTTGCAGGTGCAGCAATATTGGTAGATCAATCTATTGCTTGCTTGCTGATGTTGCTGCACAAGACAGATATTATTCATTGAACTGAAAATACAGTCTTTTGGACCTGCAGGTGAACTTTTACATGCGTTTGGTATAGCAGATGTAGGGCTTTTTCTGTCTCTGCCCCAACGTGCACACAATTGATTTATCATGGTGAGACGAAATACGAATTCAGCACATCAATATGATACGCATTACCGATTTTGCACAGCACATTTGGAAATAAATAGAACAAAGGCCAAATACTATTGTCAATTAATGTATGGAAATGAGCGCACATGGCAAGACAAGCTCTCTCTCTCTCTCTCTCTCTCTCTCTCTCTCTCTCTCTCTCTCTCTCTCTCTCTCTCTCTCTCTCCTCTCTCTCTCTCTCTCTCTCTCTCTCTCTCTCTCTCTCTCTCTCTCTCTCTCTCTCTGTCCATCTATCTTTCTCCGCGCGCCTTGTACGGATATGATAATAACATGGCATAGAAAAAATACAATTATGTATTTGGAAATATTTTGCTTCCCAATTCTCAAAAGAGTACGCGCATCTTTCTTTTTCAAATTTTGAAGCACTTGCGCTATATTTGCGCCGTCATTCATGATCAGCACAAGCAGTACAGGGATAGAAGCTATTCTGATTCGATTCGACACAGAAGGGTTTCTTCTAACGAAACCGTTTTAATAAATAAAGCCAGAGAGCTTCGTTCAGCGCCAAAACAAAGCAATATATGACGCCTATGTCCCCCCAAAGCTTTTTAACCAGCTGAAATTATGTGTTTTTTCTAATGTCAAAAGGAACGAAAAAGGCTCCATCGTGTACAATTTCGGGTTCCTCTACAGCCTGAAACTAGCTAGCAGAGCCTGAAGTCTCTATAAAGTCACGAAAGAAGGCAAAATCGCTACCCACTCCTGTGCGGCTCTAATCAAGCTTCTTGGATGCAACCAGAAGAAGTCACAAAAAAAGCTCCATGAAGCCAGAGATTTTGTATGGACGTGTTCCCTCAGAGAAAATGATTATTATGATTAGATCAGATGAATGACAGAGTATTTGAAAGAGAGTGTAGAGTTGTAACTAGGAGCACATCAGGATGTAATATGGGTAGGTCGCGACTGATAACCCCCCTTGAGAATTGAACTTATTGAATAATTGACTCATTTATCTTAGATGACAAACAGATGGAATTGAAGATCAAAGCCCCAGAGAGGAGACATGTTTGTTTTATATTTCGTTTGCACATCAGGATTTGTTTATTCCTGGAAAACAATTGTGCCTCGTGGCTTGTACCAGAAGAGAGGTCAATTGTCTCCTTTTTGTCGAGATTCAAACAGCCATACCCACAACGATGGAATCTTTTGTGGCATCTATGAAAGCCGCATGCACAGTATAATGTGTCAGTGAAACCACGCCACTTAAGTGTAATATTCATTGCATACGTGATGAGAATGCATTTTATCACGTTATCTTTGCGCACTGGTATTATGGTTGCAAATGACTCTCTTTTATCTTCGGCGTTACAAGACAAGGTTTAAATGTTTATTGATAATACCCACATTGTGAGCTAAATTGGCTTGTTTTCTCTCCCCTGTACAACATTACAGTATATCAAGAGTGGCAATTAGCAGGAATTACCACAAAGGGTATTTCGTTTGCAGTAAATCAGGTTTATGCAGGCAGGAGTAGGGATATCGTCAGCACAAATGACCACTTCTCACACATTGAGAGCAAAAATTCGCCTGAATAATTGTTCTTCCCTGGATATTTGTCTTATGATTTTAGTCAAGAGTTCTAAATCTTTGTTAAGGTATGTGATGTCAAAGTCTAATGACTGGCATGCCAAATAGTTAAACACCCATTAGTTTGTGTTATGCTGTAAATTGAGGAAATGCGTTGAAATACATTCAAGAAGCCTCAAAAATTGGCGATGGTAAAAAATAAACAGATTTCGAATGATGATGATAATTATGAGACATTTCCACATCATTTGAAAAGACAGTTGGGGGAAGTTTGGTACTTCCCAAGATCGTCTCATTGAAAGTTACTTCCTGCGTTAGCTGAATCCCAGCATCTTGCCATTACTTTCGTATAATGTATGTAAGCATTTTCTATCGTTGTACAAGAAAACCAAAAGGTTTAAGAGCGATTTTAAATATCTGATAGTTCCTGGGTCAACACTTAATTCTAGAGAAATGCAACTTATAAGCCTGTAATGTCAATATGAATGAAGTCTTATTTCATAAAGTACCTGTCCATGTACTTCATCCTGATAAACCTATATGTCATGTCAACTGTAAGACAGCTAGCAGTTGAAGTCGACTCTTGAAGATACTCGCCGTATTCCTCTGTTTTCATATCAAGATATTCTATCTATGTATGAATGTATATCAGCTCTACCATTATAATTGCCGAATAGTTGCCATTATATGAATACCTTCGTCTCACTCTTGTAATTTATGTAACCTACTTAACCATCATCTACTGTACCATATTATTTGTGTACGAATTTATTTACTTATTTATTTATTTTATGTTTGTTTCATTTATCTTTAACTATGAGTATTGCCATTCTTATTCTTAGCATCATTGTTATTAGTATAATGTATTGGATGGATAAAAGAACAAGGAAAAACGTAACAAAGAGGAGTGCTTTCAGTGAAATGTGACGTAGCACAACTTTATCTGCTGAGCTGGACCTCTGAAGAAGCGATGACTAAACCGGCATGGATGGGCAGGTAGATAAACCGTCTCTCAGTGAAGCAGACAAGGTAGAACCCCTGCAATATAATAGTTCATTTTATCGATGTGTTCTGCCTGTGTAATTGCCCTGTACATCTAGAAAAAAACATACATTTTGCAAAACTATAAATCCTGCTGACCAACAATTTTCAGTACGCATTTGGTCTTTCTGGCGGGAGTGCAAATCGAATATTCTGCTTAGACATAATTTCATACAGAAGTTAAAGGTCTCCAAGAGAAGTGTATCAATCTGCCTCCGTTGTAAGAATGGAGCCTGGCGGGGCAAAATAGATCTGTCTGAAGATGAAAAACAGAGGCAATCCAAAATGTAGGGAGCAGAATACGAGTAGTAGAATTAAACACAAAATGAGAAGAGTGAGGACGGTATCAGGACACGTGAAACTTGTCATCTTCATGTGCTATCTTGGTACAGAAAGGTCACAACAGGACATATTGTTACGGAGGTAGTACATCACAAGACGGTACAATATGAGACTCCCTTGATGCAAGATCGTAGCCGATGTAAATTAGATTATTTCAGTGTATTATATAGGCTGCACTTAGGATACCAGAGAGCTAATCGATGGGGTCAAAGGTTACACAGAAGAGCTCATATTTACACAAGCAAAATGGATGTATGCCCCCATCAGTAACATGTTAGATGAAGATAATACCGGTAATAACGATAAATCTTGATTATTTTCGCCATATTGAACAACATGCTGGCTTTCATGGCCCAAAGAGAACACAAATGTCGCGTAAATGTCATGGTGCAAAGTGTTGAGGTTCACCGCCTGTAGAAGATACAATATTATTAGTCTTAGATCTGTAAAAGATACCTTGCAACAGAAGACATGTTTATAAACAATAATGATGATGATGATGTGATGATGATGATGATGAACAGTGAATTGTAGTTGTTATAACGGTGGCAATACCGCAGCTTCGAATTACTGCTTTCTTAAGAAATTCCGGGAAAAGGAGTGTATTTTCAATTCATGGGCCACACAAGTCTGCAAAAAAAAGTTAAAACCTGAGCTCTGTTTGGCTGGCTAATAATTGTTGTAACAAATGAAGCCATATACGAGTAGTCGCCACTTCTGATTAGGCTTTCATGTCGTTTGTTTAATTACTTTCACTGGTTTTGATTATTCAGACGTGGTCGAACCAAGCCAAGTGCAATTTACGAACTGTCCCTGTACAGCCGACAGTATCCTTAGTTTTCTTTGAACAGTCATTCAAGAGACCCTGTCATAGACTGAAGTATAAATCATCATGAACATCTGTCATAGTTAAAGCTTAGTGTATTGCATTTTGAAGAAGTTTGCTAGATGTGTGTGGTCGTGTTCTGGCCAGGAGAAACTGGTTAGGCTTCGAGAGAGGTACCCTGGGACGAGTGACGTGTTTGGCGTGCCGTCAGCAAATTTCATTATTCTCCAATTGTGCAATATCCTGAACTGAGCGGGGAGCAGTCATTAATCAAGACAAACTGTCACCATTAAATCCCCTCTCGCTGCTCAGGAGGCTTGTATATTGTAGTTTGATTATGCTGTTATAAGCATCGTTTCCTACACGATTATGATAGTAGATCTCCATCTTTTGCCAGATAATGACTACTTACATGGTGATGCAAGTAGCTTTCAATGGTCGGGACATGGCTGTTCAAGATCCGTTAGTGCATCCTCACGCCCATCCCATATACATTCTTTAAATCAACCTACTTTCAAACTGGGAAGCAATACAGTGATTCTCCCATAGGGTGTAAGCTTTTGTCCACGTGGTAGGTCTTAAAGCGGAAGTAATTTTGCGGTCACTCTGCACAAAAGTGACTATCTATTCTTGTCACCTTGGTACTAAAGAGTGTGCAATATTTAATTGAGTGGTATTCCGTGTTTTCTTCAGTGTAAATAATTTTTATTGTCGTTCGCTGCAGCCACGGTCGGCAGTGTAACACATGTATAGATCTTGCTGACCACTCTAAGGACACTAGAAACTGTACAAGCATGTCTTGGCCGGGAACCATGGGCGCTATTGGGTGTGCAAAAATTGTGTTTGCTGCCTGTAGTCTAGTGGTATGTGTGCAACAGTTTGATGGCTATGCAACAGTTTCGTCGTAACCTAGTCTTGACAGCGTGGCACAGGAAACCTTTCCTCTCAACGGGTCACTCCATTTTACTTACTGAACACTATATACTAATTACCATTTGTACTATCCAACCCACTTTTATATTCATTACCAGAGTGCATGTTTTGTAACTTTATTAGATATCATGTAATACCATTTATGAACAATATGAGTTATGCCCCCCCCCCCACCCATTTTTGGAAGAAAAGCGTAGTAATTAGAAGTAAATGAACTAGGAAAATATATTGTCCGAGTTTTGCGTCTGTCTGGTCATCACTGTCCCATGTGGTGGTCGCTACATCTGCATGTGCTTTAATTAATGTCGCTCCTGCCCTTATAATGTCATCTCTGTTTCATACAGCTTACTAAGAACGCTGCATATTTTCTCCGATCATTTATAAAGAGAAGCAATCACACTATACTTGCAACTGTTCATGAAGGGTCATAATATAATTGTTGGAAAGGGGGTTGTTATAATGTCTGGTGTACTGTTTTTGTGGTAGTACTAGCCTTTAATACGGTCTCAAAATTTATGCGGGTGCAGTTGTTGGTTGTCCATGGCAGAGCAGGTCGAGCAGAAAGCAGTAAATATATATGCATATATATTTCTGTTGTTAGACATTTTGGTTTGTGCAACACTTTGCCATTATTTCTGAATATTTGAAACACACGTGGTGCGGGATTGTCATTGTTTGCTAACCTCAGGATTACCGCTTGTGTAGTGCATCCCCTGCTCACTATAGACCCTATTTCCGTGCAGCATTCTTTCTATGGGTTGTTGTTCATAATTCGTATGCAGTCTTTTGTTCTTTTCAAAGATGAGTGCCTGTGACTAAAAGCCTGTCACAGAATGAAAATTATAAATGCTGTCTCTAGCCTGTCGATATATCAGTGCATTTTATTGCCTGGTGAATAATTTTATTCCATATGTTGAAAATCATTCCTGGTTTAATACGAGGCATGTATATTAACTTCCCGCCACAACTGCATACCTGGTTGTTTTGGTAACCATAGTCTCGCCTGGCGAGACACGGGTCGCTGCCTGATCAGGGAAGCGGGGTATTCCTAATATTTTGGAAGTAAAGATTACTTAGTCTTGGCAGACAGAAATTTATTCTTGCAACCAATAAAGAAGCACTAAGGAAATACGACTTTGGTATTTGTGAACTTAAATTTCTCAAAAAAACCCCAATAATTTTGTGAAGAAGGTGTCCTGTCCATGATAGCGATTTGCCCGTATGTCATCCGTGATTGACTTGCTCGAGCCCCGTGCTTTGTGGCGGGGAATTAATATGCATGTCTCGTAGTAGACACAACTGTCCTTGTTTAGTTTTGTAAAATACTTAACAGACAAACCAATTAAAGTATGTGTAGTATGAAACTATCTGGAATGGAAAAACGTTGAAATCCGTATAAAATTCTTAAGTTCTCTTGCATGAGACACCCTCGTATCTATCAAAGGTGAAGAAATACTTGACAACACGAGTTCATCAACAAACCAACGGAGTTTGGGAACATTACAAAACATGATTACAGAGTAATCTATATTGTCAAAATTACGATATTATGAGGCCCTGGAGTCCATTTTATTCATGACTTAAGTTTTAGTTGCATATATTATCTCAAGCTATTTCCCATTTATGCAATTCATATGGTAACATAGTTTGTAATTGTCTTGTGTGACTGTATGTATATTGTGTTTCTCCAAGTCTGAAGAACCCGTTACATTATTATTTATATGCATTATGGGTAATCCAGTATATATGAATGTGTTTAAACTAAACTATTGAAGCGTCAATCTTTACTAATTATCTCAGAATTACATTACCTAAGAAGCGGCCTTGTCCTTTGTCAAAACTGTATTCTTTCATGCTTGCTCATTATATTTTAAATGGCATAGTGTTTAAGGGTACGCTGGTCGACAGAGTGGTCCAACTAGGTTTCTCCCCTCTTCAAATGGCACTTTATGGACGTCACTTTAAAACCTCAGTAACAAGCCAGGAAGACGGGGTTGTGGACACTCTGAGATATCTGACTTTTTATGAGAATTTTATTAAGCCCTGGCCCAATGAACATGTTTTAGCTGTGTTATTAACAAGGTGCTATCAATAGTTCTGGGTTTTTTTTCATGCATTGCCTATAATTTCATGCTGTATAGTCTCATTATGTATGATTTTGTCATCCTTGGTTCTGTATGATTTTGTATGTATTATTTCTCCTTATGGAGGCTAACAAAGTATTATTATTATTATTATCATTATTATTATCATCATCATCATCATCATCATCATCATCATCATCATCATTATTATTATTATTATTATTATTATTAAAAGTAGTTAGAATTGAAAAACAAACAAAAATCGGTTTGTTAACCCAGCAAACTATACATTATCGATTACTATGCTATGCTAAGTGTGTTAAATAATACGTCATTTGAAATTGTTATTATTCTATCAGTAGTCCGTTTTAAAACAAATGTCTAGGTGTTCATTGGCAGAAGGATCTCATTCTAAGTTAATTGGCTTAAAGAAAGTAAATCATGGTGTTTCATCCAAGATCTTGGCAGATGTATAAGGATTCCAGCTTTTCTTCAGTCTACATAATTTCATATTTCAGACAATTTTTAATGGATTTGTCTGTAAAGAGCAGCAGACGGTGGCAGTCAGCGGCAGTTAGCGGGAGCCAGCTGCGAAAGCTTGCCTGCCAACTGCAACCCAGGTCGAAAGGACTTAGGCGGCAGCCAGCGGCGTCGCCGCTGTGTGCTGTTGTCTGTGGTCGAACGCCGCTGTCTGTCGCCGCAATGTGCCATTTGCCGCCGAAATAAGTTACTAGTGTGTGGTTGTATCTTACGTTTCCTCTGCAAGAGCAGCTCCTCTCGCTGGATATGTTTCAAAGCATGAACGTTTCTTCTTGACATGAAAATCTTCAGCTTTTCAAATTTTTCTGGAGGAATATCAGTTGCCAGGCAACCATGTTGGGAAGGGAGAACATGTAGGGAGAAAGTGTAATCAGAGCCAAAGACAGAGGCGACATTTTTGTTGTTCTTTTGTGAGTCACTTTCTTGCCACGTGAAATATTTAACCCTTGCATGTATTGATTAATCGCTTGACAGAATTGGTCACGAGGGATGAGGAGAAGTATGCGTTGTCCAGGCATTTCTACTTTTCTCTCAGACTGGTAGACTAAGATAATGTATGAAAGTTTTTCACGAGCACAACAACTGTAAAGTATATTTTTGTTAACGCTGTTATCTTACAGCGATTGTTTTGACGACAAAATTGCTGTTTGACGCAGAGCATTATTATAACCTTTCAGGTCTTTATGATGTAATGCTGGCTTTATCAGGCAGGATATGATTACGCCATCAAATATGCGAAAAAAGTAGTACGAGAACTGTTTCATACGCACAAGTTGCAGGCGTAATCGTTGCATGCTCAGCAAACCTGGGGCTTTGAACTTTGGGACTGGGACCCACCACAGATTACCAACCAGATAAAAAACTGTCTGAGGGTCAGTTGAGCAGGCAAACATGATCGTATAAACTTGGGTACGAAATTGCCTAGAGGTGACAGTGAATGGTCATGTGCATGTATTATAAATGTACGTTTTGTAACGTGCATAAATGTTCACGGGTTTTGCGCTTCAGGTATTTTAATGAGCTTTTAACTCACTCATTTTTACCTATTTCTTGTAAAGCCTGTGTTGAAAAATTGCTTCGGTGTGCTTTCATTTACACGGTTTTGTGCGATCAGCAAAATAAGCGAAAATAAAAATACAGCGAAATAAAGTGCATTTGGAGTGCGTAATTCAGCAGTGTATCGCATTAGACAGCTGCGATGTCCTGGGTACGTTCAGGAATTTGAACTTTCAAAAATCTATAATTTTTTGCATGATTTATTACTTTTCGTTGTTCATTTTACGTGATTTTGTGACTGTTCCAAACACTCGGGCGGTAGTGAATATGATGGCTGTAAAATGCTATTCGGCTTCTTTTGAATCCAGTAGAGCAGATACCTTCAAATCAGGGGATTAATCGACTTTATAACGGGACCCATCAAAGTTGTCAGATGCAGCCTCGTCCGCTTGGTGTCGCTTACAGTGTGATCCGGCGAACATGTGAGAGGGTTGGACGGGGGACACTTTATTTTTTTGGCAGGAAAAAATAAAAATAAATAAATAAAACATAAAAATAAAACAGTATAATAGTGTGTGTTGGTAAGTGTGTAGTTAATAGAATTATATCAAAAAATAGTCTCTTGTGTTTTTAATCAATTAAACATTGCTTATCAGTGTAAAAAAAGTCCTTGTGTTTGCAGTTGGCAGGTTAAGTAGTGTCTTTGAAGATATATAATATTCCACAATGGGCACAGGATGGCTGTCTGGTAATCATATCCCACCTGGCTCTGTTTGACTTGGCCTACACCATGTTATGCTGTAAGTGACACCTTGCAGCGGAGACTGTACCAACAACTTGGATTGGTGTCATGGGGTACATTCGCCATCAAGAGAGCATACTGAACATACTGGAATTTACGACATCAAAACTAAGATCACATAAGGTAGTACTCTGTGTGACAAATGTCAGTAGCAGATCTCGATAAGCAATCTTACCATTGTCCTGGGATACACTAGAATTGCAGAAATTGTAGGTTGCTAATTTGTTCCCCTCCTCCTAAGTTCTAAAAATGTTCAGTCCAATTTTGAGCAGCATCTGCTTATCTTGCATCCCTGTCGCGTTGTCTGATATAGGCCCTCCCCTCAATACCATGTAAAATATGCAAAAATGATATTCTGGGATGTTGTGTTGGGAATAAGATTCTGAGTTACAGCTTTTGGTGGATGACTTCAGCTCCATTTGTGATGCTTTTACTGCCTGATGTTGCTGTAGATCAACTAACAAGATGCACCATATTATGGATTACAGAACATTATGGAACTTACAGAGCAAAGTCTAATGAAGACACTAGTATGCCTTACTAGCTATGAGACACTGTCGCATAGTCTTAATCTTTGTTACAACACGGCATGGAAATTAAAAAGGTAATAATAAAAAATAAAAATAAAATAAGAAATCTTTAATTCTGGAGGTAAGAATATCTTTTAATACCCTCGAAACCAAAAAGAAAAGAAAAAAGATAAAAACCGTGACAAATGTATGCTGAGCTATTCCGATTTATTGCTCAGTTAATTTAGAATGTTTTCAAACAGGGTATTATTGATGTCATTTTGATCATCCCTCCATGCTGGGCCTAAGTCGTATCAATTTAGAGCAATTTCAGTTGAAGGTTATGACATAAAACATGATCCCACTGTTGGCGCTTATTTTTGGTTGGAAGTCAGTCCTCTTTGTGTGCAGATACGATCATTTAAAGATCATAAGTGATGGAATATGCATAAATATGCCGTGTAATGTCTGTGAGCGTCTCTTTCACATCGCTTGTTGCGCGAATTTCTAATATACAGTGCTGCTTGACCACGATTGGAAGTAATAATTTACACGGGCTAATTAGCTTGTCACCCCTGGTCCTTATGTGCACAGTTCATTTGGGCAGGAAATAAATGGCAGTATTTCTGTCTACTGTCGTGATGGGAACAGGGAAGCCTGATTCTGTGTGTTTCTGTCTGACTGCGGCTTGACCAACGCTACATTGTGTGTGATATTAATAGTCACAAAATTTGTGGGGAAATGAATGGTAAGATTGGCTAGACAACATAATGAAAAAAACTATATACTTTATTAACCTACTTATTTTCAACGTGTATAAATTTTCATGGTTTTGCATTTCGGACATTGAACTGAAATTGAACTTTCGCTATTTATGACATAAATTCCTGCTTAACCTAATATGTTGAAATACTTTTTCACTGTGTTTTCATTTTCACGGTTTTGTGCCATCAGCGAAAGGCGAAAATAAAAATACAGGGGAATTAAGCAACATTACAGCCGGAGGCATTATAAACCTGACGGATAATACATATATATGTGTGTGTGTGAGAATTAAACCGGATAGTACGAATATCATTACCATTCTACTGCCAAGTTTTTACATGTAACACTAATACGCCACATGTTGACAGCTTGATATGCCATATTCGTAATTTATTTGTGTTTTTGTAGCTATTGTGTTGACAGGCTCATACCTTACGGCAATAAATGTCAACCACAACAACTGTGACCTGCAAGTTTGTCTCAAGCATCTCTGTACGTCGACGAAAAATTCAGACAGTAAAATCTAGAAAGTTCTGAATTTGCAGATAATTTAATTCGGATCTCCAAATAGTAAATGGTAGTCATTACATAATTTCCATTGGTAGGCCAGAAGCCACACACAATGGTGTTGGACATTCAAACTCTTGTGGTCTTCACGCAAAGTTGCACACAGGATGGTGGCGGAAATAATAAATGATATAAAAATTCCTAAGGACTATAAAATGTCAGTGTTTGCACACAGATATAAATATCTGTCATTGTCAGGCTTTGGAGTGCGATCCGTTTAGCAGTCCCTGAAGTATGTACTATTAAGTGATGACGGGAGGAAGAAAGTTGATTCTGATTTGCCAACAAATATATACGTATATATAAATAGATAGCATAATTCAATGTGAACTGTCGGGGAAAAACAGTATATCATACCAGATTCAATTAGTTTGATATATAGGGGTAATAATTAAACAGACCGTTATTTGCTTTAGGTCCAGTCTCTCTCACCACAATTGAATCCAGAATTAATGCTTTCGGTCACAAACCGGTCGATGATGGCCCGTAATTTCAAATGTCCTTGTCTCGTTTCCAAAAGTTACACTCTTTGGATAAGGGTTTTGGAGACACCTTACACAAATTACATGCCTGCAAGTTTCCTCGGCGTGCCTGAAGAATTAAAAAACGATTAAGTGATCTGTCGACCCAGTTGCTTTATGTTACCAGTTATATAGGGAAACTCACTCAAAATTACATTAAAAGTAATATTTCCCTTGAATAACTTCACTTTTACAATTTTTCATCAACGGAGTGCTCAGAGTTAAAGTATATATGAGAGAGAGAGAGAGAGAGAGAGAGAGAGAGAGAGAGAGAGAGAGAGAGAGAGAGAGAGAGAGAGAGAGAGAGAGAGAGAGAGAGAGAGAGAGAGAAGAGAGAGAAGGCCTAAATGGATTTCTGTGCGGAGTTTCACTATATTCATAGTAATTTATATGATGTTAGGGCACATGGAATATAAAATGAAACCTAAGCAAGTCTCAGATTAACTGGCCAATCTTTGCTTATAAGAGTATTCAGACAACCTAGGGTCTTATTATGTGATAATGTAGCATTCTTTCCTAGGCCGCCCAAATATCGAACTGATTCGGTTTTTGACAGGCATTGCCACACCAAAGGACAGTTTTAAAATAGTATTTTCCCTTATATAATTAAAACAATAAACTGCATTCATAAGTTCTTAAGCATAGTCATTTTGTAAGCGAAACATATCACTTAATGTGTATGATCAGGACTGCTTTTTAATTTTGTTTTTTGCTTTAGATTGTTTTGTATGAGGGGCTACAACTGCATTTCCATAACAAACTAAATATTTCCACAATGCTGTGGCTGCACTTGTGCACATTGTGTCAGCCTTTTACTTTGAATATTCTGAAACAAATAGACCAATGTTCAGTCTTTTTAGCAATTGCCATCCGCGCGTCTTCCTATGGTCACCAGTAACAATGCTTCAATCAAACTGTCCATAAACAAACACGATTGTTAGGATATCAGATTTAGTGTTCAAGTAGCGATAAAAACCCGAAAATGTGTTTGCCAGTACGTGTCATCAGTGCGTGCTCTAAGATTTTTAGGTCTTCTCACGGCAAACGGATGTCGCAAAATAGGTTGGACATCTTTCCGTTAGCGTCATGAGAACAGGCGGTCGTGCAGCTCCTGTGTTTTGCAGAGATGTTTGCAGTGCAATTAACTGATGGCTTCCGCCAGGCTGATCTATGATCTCTGCCGCTGAACTGTGTACCCTGTGCCGCCCGCCCGCGCTGATGGCTGTTCTGTTTTACTCCCATTGTCTCCGCTGGGTCGGGTTCCTTCACTCCACTGATGAATGGATTTCTTCAATTTCAAACTTTGTCGGTACACACGCAATTTGCCGAGAGTGCACTTAAAGCAAAATCGATTTGGGTAATTAAACCCTTACAATGATGATTTAGTAGGTTTTTTTTTTGTTTTGCTTTGGAGGTGTGATGAAAACCAGATAAAATGATTCCATCAAAATGCTGAGAAAATTATTCCTTTGCGATAAATTTGACATGTCGCGTACGAAGAGATATTTTGGGAACAAATATTGTATATCTGGTTCGACCAATTTAAAGAAGAGCATACCGGATCCAGGATACCATTCACTCGGTCGACATTTTTTCTCTTGCTAGATAATGATGACATGAAATAAAAGAATTCCGTAGATAGATAAAACCCTAGCACAATCACATTGAAGTGAAACAATCACAAGTTGAACACACGGTTTTCCAGGTCGGGACCAGAATAAAATGGGTTTTTTTTTGTTTTTTTGTTTTGTTTTTTAATTTATTGTTAATACAATTATTGCACAAATGAGCCCAACTATGGTTTCAAAGACCAAAGGTACAAACAGAAAGCATAAGGCTGTTGTCAAAAAAAAAATGGACTGGGAGTGGTGGAAAAGTGTCAGTCTGAATCACGGAAGCATGTATGGACATAAATATGCCGTATTACTGTAATTAATTCAAGTTAACTCTTTCAGTGCCAATACCAATTTCGACAAAAGTCGATGTGCGCTGAGCTACATGCTGATGACAGATTGATATTCTTTCTAACCCAACCTTTCATTCTAGTCTAGCCTACAGTTACCCGTAAGAGAGCAGAGGCGACAACAGTGGGCCGCATCAACAGCTGTCCTGGATGCGCTTTGGGCGGAATGTGCCCAAATCGCACCGCGGAAAGCTGTTGACTCCGTCGAACCTCGGCCCTGACAGAGTTAAACCTAGGTATTATCAGTTCGCACGTTCATTTTAATGCACCACTGATTCCAATAAATGTGTATTAACTATATAACATGCGAAATCCTGTTACCAGAAACAATGAACACTGAACAGATCGTCAGTCGTGTAAAAAAAGTGCGTGTGTTATCACGCAATGTAACTTCTGTCTGCGCAAATTTTAGACGGTAGGTATAATGATGGTTTTTTGGTAGAACAAACAAGGCATAAGTGTAGATCGCCTTACAAATTACACAGGGAAGTCTCCATCCCGTGTATTTTAAAGACGTTGACGAGTGCAACATTCACGTCTCCAAATGTACCCGACACCTTTGCATGATATGTCAGGATCGTACTTAGTCGCTTCCGATAACACTGAATCCCACCCATCATATAAAGGCGTATTATTCTGTTCATTGTGGATGCATGCACCTTGGAATAAAATAAGGCCTGCCGTAGCATGCAGCTTTGTACACCATAAAGTGAAACGCTACGCGTCGCAGCAGAACGTAACAGAAAAATTTTAGTGTATTCAGGGAGTTAGAACTCTCGTCAGCTTGTGGTTACTTTGGTGTCACCAGATAAACAGTTGGCTGAACAAATTAAACTCAAGTACGGACAATGTTATCATTAATGAAACATTTTTGACGATACATTCAATCCATAAGACAAAGCAGTACCCTGTCAGACACACCAACAGGTTACAATCAAGGATATAAAAAAACGGTGTTGCCAATGTCATGACTTTTGTACGAAGTTTGCGTTATTTTCGATTCCATCTACTTTATACACGAAAACGTACAAAATATGTCATTTCTAAAACAGTGTGAAGAATGTGGGCTAATTTTTATTAAAATCTAAAATTACACTAGATTGCATCATTTAAGGTCATTTTTTTCAACAACAAAAGAAAACTTCTTCGGGTCCGGCTTAGTTCCTTGTGTCCCTAAAAAAATCTCATCTACTTTTCCTGAATGTTGGCTAGCCGAATAATATACAATTTTTTTTTCTGAAGAAAAGAAGATAAACTTCCTCATAGGATAGAACATAAGCAAGATTTGTGGAATAACTTAGTGCCGTGTGTATTCAATGTATTCATACTTTTGCAGTTAAAAGTTTTTATCGAATCCTTGGAATGTATTAACACTAAAAAAAAAAAGACGAAATTGATAGCCTTTTCATACCATGATATCCTGCGCGTGAACTCCCATTAAAGTTTCCATTTACAAAGACATATCTGGAATTTTAGCATGGTAAAAATGATGTAGTTCATACCACAGATCAACATTTGGAGCCCACTGCGGAATTCACGCGGCTGAAGTTGTCATAATGCGTATTGGGAATTTGGATTTTCTTGAAGTTATCGATTCAAGTCGGTTCTTTGATATTTTCATTTAAGATTTATAACATAGGGGCCACAAATATTGTACAGAGGGCACACAATGTTCAATGTTACCAATAACTGAATCCCCCTCCCTCCCCGTCACTCAGAGTTCTTATTTCATATATTAAGTACGAGTGGGCATAAAAAAGTTTCTGTGCAGATCATGTCAACGTTAATTATAGATGTATCTGTGTATAGAATAACCAGTTACTCATGTGGCTAAGACATGGCAGACGCTGATGTATCTGCCGGTCCCTTGACTCAGCAAACCATGGTACCCGATACCACAGATATAAATGGCAGACAGAACAATGCTGCATGGTAGCAAACAACCTCTCTGACTCGCTATATGGCAATACCAATCGTTGGCTTCCGCCTTAACTCATTCACATGATCTGTGTGGAGTCGGGTTTAGTCAACACACAATGAACTAAACATTAATTGCAAGCTGATAAGTTTATACACCATGTATACTGCACAGGATATAAGGTCAACGCGTGCAACGACAGCACAGTTACAGTGTGTTGTTGCCAAGATTACACGTGCATAACGTTTGGAGTGCTGAGGACAACCTGCTGATGCATGTCATGTATCTATGTTCGCCATTTGGTCGCCATGCATTGCATACGTAGACGTGTGTATCTGAGGGATAGATGGTCTTCACTTAGGTATGATAAGATCAGAATAGGCCTACACAATCTTGAGATTGATTTCAGTTGACGTTCGATAAAATAATAAATAGAACCTTTTTACTCTGGAGGCATATTAAGTTTTTTGATAGAAGCGATGAACATGAGGTGATAAATAAGACCACTTTATTATGGACCTGCACATTCACGTTGTCTTCTGTTTGTCTTTTTTTTTGACACGAACTTGAATATTAATCAGGACTTAGTTTTCTTTTTCTTCATGATTAATGCGCGTGCATGTGTTAAGTTGACGGTAGGAGCTGTTGCTGGTTGCCAATTTGAAAGTTATTTTGTAACTGTATAATCATATTTTATTATCATGTTTGACAACTGAAACAAACGTGCATATGCGTGATCAATACCGGCTGCCAAACCTGTTGCTTCCACGTGATTTCTCCCATGGTCTCCTTGTATTTGAACTTCGACACCACGAACCGAATGGGGTAAAGCCTGCTTAGTCACAACGACGTGAATTTAATCAAACAAACGAGAAATTTTGCTAAAGTATGTCTGTGTGTTGTTTTAATAGGGTGCATCTGAGGGCGTAATTTTTACATGACACACCACTTCTTGTTGACAATGATTGGTCAATCGAATGAACCGGATTTGTTTATCCCCCAGGTGTCTCCATTTGCAAGGGTAGCAACCAGAGATAACTATGACCAGTGGCACCATCTATAGCGCACATAATAAGGCTATTTTGCGCATAAAATATTTGTTCGGGTTTTTTTTTCAAATTTTTTATTTTTGATAAGCTTGTTAACTTATGATCACTAGTTCTCTGGCATCAGCCTTTTTGTGACGGAGAGGGAGGCCAAACCCTTTCCTGGTCAGAAAAGGACTGAATTAACATCTTTTCTTGGCGCATGTTGGGCACATTCAATCTGAAAGAAGGCTGGGGACATGATTGCTGTACCCCAGTTCCCTGAAATTTTCCCCTCAACTATTCTCACTCAAAGTGTTTTTAGGTAGTAGGCCCACTGTATTTAAGGACAAACCTTCAGGCATGAAAGATCGCAGTTGACCTGCTGATTTCAGTGATTTTTGGTGCTGGAAAACTGATGTGTTTCTTTGTTGCACATCTGAAGTTCGGATGTTTTGTTTTTGTTAACTCATGGCAATACTATTCGTCGTAATCACTCTCATTTCTGAACATTGAAGCAGACGACATTTTTACATCCGGGCGATTTAAACGGGAAAGGCTGATGTAAAAGTCCCGTCACAAAAGCCGTAACTGTAAAAGTCGACCCGTGATGTGACCTGTTACCAACAATCCAGTCGCCATCGGGCAGGCTGCCGCCGCCATTAGCACCGGTGTCAATCATTACAACAAAGGTTGTGAAGAGATGGTGTGGTTAGAGAAATGTAACCTCTAGCGTTATTGATATCCACGATATGGTGCACGTACACTTAAATCGGTGGTCTTGCTCAAGATATGGTTGGTACTTGGGAGGCATTATTGAAAGATTATGATTAAAAGAAACAACCCTGTAAAATGTTTCAGTGGGCAGCGAGCGATAAATCAGTATGGAAGTTGTTGGGATTTTTCATGTACTTGTTACTCTCACTAACGGAGACATATATTAATATTCTACTTGTCAACTACAATGACCGTAGAAACCTACTCATAAATTACGAATCTGAGTGACAACAATAACAAGCCTGTAGTAAAGAACACGTTTTACAGCCAACATCGCTACCAGTACCACGGTGGCACTTTTAAATGCATTGTCAAACGTGCTGGCAAAGAGAATGATGCTCACACAGAGTTGTTCAAGGAGCAGTTGCAAGATATACATTTCAATAGTGAATGTGCTGACATTTACAAAATTCAGAATTCCTCGTGTCATGTTAGATTGTTTTCTGGTTTTCGTTATTTTAGAAGAGAAGCCTATTAATGATCAGAACGGACATCTGAAGTATTCCAATAGCAAGACGCGCAAAGAAAACTATTTCTGTGACCAAATGGGAAACAATTAATTGCAATGCAAACATGTACGTCGGGCCTCGGCAATATGAACTGGGAAGCTGTGTGTCTTTTTGATTAGTTGTACTGTGCAGGGGCGGATCTAGGGGCATCGAATAGGGTGTGTCAGGTGGCCGAAATATGGAATTGTTTTAATCAGCGGGGAGAGGGTGGTTAAATGTTAAATTTTGGGTCAAAGAATAAAAAATTCGGCCAGGAAAAGGGTTGCCAAGGGGGACAGGTGTATAACTCCATGTCTTCTCACAAATTCGCTTCTGCTCTGGTACAGGTAGTTGTTGGGCATCCTATTGGATACCCATGAATGAGTCTGTTCACTGAAAACACCCTTCCAGTTCGTCTTCACTTTCTCGTAAAGGCGATTTCATTTTCAAAGGGTTTGGTTGCTTCACTTTATTTTAGGGTGCAGATATAAACTGACCAGTTGTATATTAATCCCATTTCATTCGTGGGAAACATTAATCTAGCTTGTACCTCTGACCGTTGTTTGTGTAAGGAGTAGATTCATCTTGTTAAGCCCATTCTTCAGCGAGAACTTAGTGATGTCAACTTTAGTTAAAGCACTTCACAGCTTCCACCTTGTTGACATCGTGTAACAGGGTTTCTTTGTAAAGCTCACAAAAGGCGACATAAACATGTATTCCATGGACGGTGGACGTTTCTGTGTCTTGCAAACAGCTGACCTCCATGTGAAAGGTAAAATTGGTCATTTGACACCGTTGCGATGGCGACCGCTTTTGTCAGCCTCCTTTGTGTGTGCTAGCGTGTCAAAGCGTGACACCTTGAGACGACCACCTGCGAACTCCATACAACTGCCATTTTGTCCATTAATAAAGACACTTTCCTCAACTGGGCAAACGTCAGCTGGGACAAAACTGAAGAGGCCAAGCTGACAGCAGAAGGCCTGCTCCTGGCATTCACATGGTTTGGTTATTTTTCCAAATGTCCCCGTCAGTCACTCATTCCGAAAAGTTTGCAGCTCCCCGTCAGTCACTCATTCCGGAAAGTTTCCAGCTTGCTGACTTTAACTAAAACAAGCTGTCAAAATGAAGGATTTATTGGACTGCGTTTCTTGTCAAAAGAAAGCCGGAGTCCTGGCTGCACGTACTTTGGCAGAGAACAGGATGCATCGCAACAGCAATTGCTTGCGAATGAGACTGACTGCCTTTCGAAGTGATTATTTATGTGTGCAATGTTTCATCATTTTTAGTTTTGAACAAAATGCCAGAATCGTAGATAAATATTGTCTTTACCTGTTTTCTTTGAATCAGTTCTGAGTTTTAAAAATTTATGAGAGAAATACGCATATTGAGGCATTTTTTTTGTATATTCGCGCTTCACTGCAAATACACAACGTGGATAAGCGAAGATTGAAAGATGGCCACCAGTCAACTTCCTTCAAAAGCGGAAGCTGCCGGCGGGGACGTTGATTGGTCGACGTTTCATTGCTGTGCGGTCTGTCCTTGTTATTTATGGGAAGCAGGTGGCTTTAGGCTATAGGCCCTTTGCCACCAGGTGACTGTCAGTGTTCACTGAATAAGTCATAAAGTACCTATTGGAGGCACTTCAGTCTGGGACCATGTGTTTATGCTTAACCCTGTCAGACTACTGTGGTTCACCACGGGACGTGCATTCCCCACGTCTGGTCAATGTTTCCGCCGCCAGGTTTATTGATATGGGAGTCTTCTTGACATCAAAGTAAAAACGTAACACACATTAGAGTGACTCGTTTTTAAAGCTTGGTTTTAAAACAGTTTGTATCATTGATGATTTTTATATTTTTTTATTTATTATTTTTTTTTAGTGTTAACAAAATATTTCTCCCAGAGTAAGACAACTGGTTTAGGTTCTTAAATAGAATGAAGAAATGTTGCTAAACAGTTTATCATGATATAATGTGCGGTTTAAAGTGTGCGATATCCAGGGAGTTTAGGCGAGAAAACAAATATTTCACAAAACCGAAGTTACAAAACTTTTGCCTTGTACCGACATGCATGTCGGGCCACTGTTACGGCTCTGTTGGCAGGGATCAGTAGAGTTGTAAACTGGACATTGGCTATAAAGATTGCTGTGATGTAGTTGCTCTCTGCTCTGACGTAACCCTGCGTTTGTTAATACAGTGAAATGGCGGTATAATGAAGTCACAGGAAAGCACTAAGGGCAATTTTCCAGGGGCTTCTCTTCTCTTCTTTCTTTCTTTCTTTCTCTCTTTCTTTCTTTCTTTCTTTCTTTCTTTCTTTTTTTTCTTTCTTTCTTCCTCTCTCTTTCTTTTCTTTTAAATTCGAAACAGCGATTTGGAAATTCCGCAGATGTGCTAAGGGGTAACAATTCTTCTTCCTGAGAAATTTAAGAAAAATATGTCATGGTGGATCTAAAGCGATTTGAACGGAAAAAAAAGTGTAGGAATAATATTAAAAACCAGGGCAAAGTCAAAGTATCATTTTGTGATAGCTGGAGTGGCCACTGGCAGCCTAGGCGCAGTCAGAAGTGACCGCGCAGACATTCTACTGCGATGGTGTACCATTGGTCGACACACGTTCCTGCGTATATTTGCGACTCTTTACAAATGTGGGAGACTGTTGCCAATTCTTTTTTTTCCTCAGCAATAAATGTATCTTTAGCGTCACTGAGCCAAGAAGATTTCTCATGCTAATGAGGTTCAGCAGTCTGTTTCTGAATGCCATGGTGTATTGAGTTTATCTCGAGTAAAAAGTACTGTGCCATGTTTAAAAAAATGTTCATCAGCAGCACTTAAATGAATACCTGATATTTCATGTTGACGTTCATTATCGTTGACGACTTGCAATAATTCAGGATGGATGTAACTTATTTGTAACTTCTGAATGCACCTCACTGGGCAGAAATTCTGTACATTTTATTTTTAACATTTTTGACACCGTGTCGTTTTCCAGATGTGCGAATATAGAATACTATCAATCATGAATAAGCGTAAGTGCACGAATAATATTATGTCTAACCCTCAGTTTCAAGAAAAAAAAAACAAAACAACACGCATGTTTAGAGCAGCTGACTGAGGTCACAACATCAGCATATTTTTCCTGTCAGTTTTCTGCTATCAATTCATGTTATCTTGGTTTTCACAAAAATGTTGACCGTCAGGTGGAAATGTATTTTAATTAAAGCTTAACATTTGTGTTTTGTTACTTGCAGTAATGCTTGCCTACCGACTGACAGCGCCAGAGGACTACACGGCATTCACAGGTGACATCCCTATCAGTTACGCCATCCCATCCAACGTGTCCCTTCCCAATGCCTTACTGCAGCTTGTTTCACTGGAAAACAAGACCGTGGTGATGTCTTTGGGTATTCCTATTGGTTACCGTGTTGGCGAATTGACTTTTTTGTGCGGGGCGGTCGACCATGCCGGCAAGTTTTTGGTACGGATGGTGGAGTCTAGTGACGGACCAACTCTTATTGAGACACCTCCAATGGTAGTACATTGGCCAAAGTTTGACATGGTGCTCCCCAAAAAGCACGTTGCTTCAACAACTGACATTTCTTTCTATTTTTCTGCTGTTGGTGCCCAGTGCGATAGTGCTCAAACTAAACCTAAGTATTGGTTGGAAGTTGTATATTTGGGAAGAAACGAAAGTGAAAGAGATGCACTGACCCCTACCGGGCCGCGTGTGATACACAACCTCGAAATAAAGGAATTTACCCGCACACGCGCGCATCCGTTAATATTTAAGTGCCATCACTTTGACCACGCTGGATTATATCAAGTTATACTTCGTTCAATTTTTGATCAGTTAAACCCTGTTGCTAAGAGCAACGTGATGGAAGTAACTTGGAGTAAAGCATACAAGTTGACTATGGATACCACAAGCATTATGCCGTGTCGTAGATACATCCGAATATCCTACCAATACCCATCATGTACCGGCAATGGTGATCAGATTCGGTTGTATGCGGAAGAAAAGCAAACAGAGTCCACCATAGCATCTCCTAGGACTCAGCGCTATGTTGCTCAGAAAAGAGTGATGAAAGGAAAATCTACTGTTGCGTTTGCTTGTAATCTTTTCCATGAATCTGTACCAAGATATTGTTTTAAATATGTCAGCACGGCGGGAAGTGGAGCCGTGATGGAACAGTTTACTCTCTGTGTTCCTACGCGAGATGACCTCAGTAAGTAGACCATTGATTTCTATTCGTTCTTGCATTCATTTATTAGCATAAGTTTGATCAATAACGAAGCCCAGTAAAGTCAATTGTCAGGAACCGCTGGTAGAAAATGGTCCTGGTGGTTCCCATGTACTGGCTGTCATAGCTTGAAGTATCCCCATATGTTAGCAAGCAATAAAGCTTATGTGGCCCAGATGAGCATCTCCTGCTATGCGATGCTATACTGGTTGTAGATAATTTGGCTGCTGTGGGGTATTCAGGATGTTATGAAGTTATGCTGATTCAAATACTTTCTGCAACGTGTTCTCCAGTATTTGCTTCCTTTTGCGTACATTCCGATTGGAAATATCAATTTTATTTTTTTATTATTTTTCAATTTTTATTTTATTAATATCCATTGATGTTTCTTCATGTGTCGTTCTAAAATCGCTTATAAGATAAACCATGTCTAAATCAGCTGTCTTCTCAGTTAATAGTGCTTATTCGTTCGTCCGTCCGTCGTCATGCATCGGCAATTCATATTTTAGACTTAATCTCAAATCCCGTTGCTGGGATCCTCTTCAAATTTGGTGGGGATAGGGCATATATCTTAGGTGGATTTCTACTAAGTCTACTTGATTGGTCATGTTTCAACCATTTAAAATGCTTCTTTCAATAAGTAACTACATAAGTCCATCTTTCGTTACCAATAGGCCCTAATAAGTGACATTAATATTAACTAGTGCCCTGCTCTACACTCCTGTCACGCAGAAAAGAACTGACAGCAAGGGGGGCAGACACATGCATTTAGCATGACCAGAAGTGTGCCTCTTGCAATAGTGACAACACCAGACAATGGACTTAAAAGTTGTGATTCACGTGGTTTTCATACCGGAAGCATGATATACTTAGGAATTTATGTTTATATGGTAAATTGTGTTTCTACTGGACGCTTAAGTACCATGCCCTGCTGGTATGTGTTCTTCATGATGAAAGCATAGCTCTGTTGCCTGGAAAGGGAGAGGGGCGGAGAGCAGGGCCGCAGCTAATATAAATGTCTCCTGTCTGTTCAATAGGCATTGCTCCGATTTTTTTCTCCTTTCAATACAAATTTTTCTGATGCTAATTTTTTGGCTTCTTCGATCACCAAAACCAGGAGGTGGATTCCCACCCGGCCGGGGGGGGGGGATATACCTTTCAGAGCCTTGCAGAGGCTTAAAATTTTCAACTGGGTGACATTCTAGTTCCTGATTTGGAATGATTATAAGGGCATGTTTGCTTGGTCATTGCAAGAAAGAATACTGTTGTACGTGTTTGTACATATAGTGTTCACCAAAAACAGTTTATCAGGTCCTCATCAAACCTAATGGGCATGTCTTTGTGTATATCTTTGCCACACGCGGTCATGCTTCAGTGCTTTTGGTATGTTTTATGAGGTTTTTTATTAGTTTCGGGCGGGAGTCACAATCTTGGAACACCCCCGCCCCCCCCTACTAAAAAAACACCGCAAATACCACCAACAACAACCCTCCCCCCTTTTTTTTCGAAATGGACAGTCCTATTGCTGTGATATTGCATAGGAATATTTAAAAGCATCTAGGTATTCAAAATCCATAGTGTCTTCAATCGATTTTGCTATATTTTTTCATAATTTTATGTGCGTATTCTTAAAACTGGTTAATTTCTTTTCTAAAACCGGTGTGCTGAATCGTCACCAACTTGGTCGGAAAGTATCTTTGCTTTGTCTCTACAAATATTGTCCACAGTGTAGTTAAGATATCCCATTCAATATATTTTTTTCATTTTATTTTATTTTTTACGCGCTAATCAATTGGAGTGCAAAAAAAACCCGCGATAAGTATGAAGAAACGGGTGCATACACACACACACACACACACACACACACACACACACACACACACACATATATATATATATATATATATATATATATATATATATATATATATATATATATGTAGTTTTGTGCATAGTTTTATTCGTATTTTTGTTTGTTAGCTGCAAAATTTTGCTCTTCAGGCAAAGACAGCTGCACATTTGCGGATTTGACAGTCCTCTAGATTTCAGTTGCAAAGCTTGACCGCAGAAACCCATAGGCGGGAGAAACGTTACTTTGATCACCAGAGTAAGAAAGAACTTAGCATATGTTTTAGTGCTTCTGGTAATATATCTCTTTTTTTTTTAAATCGTGTCTCCGCATTTTCAAAGAAACAAAAACAATAGATCGCATATCAAAGTAGATAAGTAACTGAGATTTCAAAATGCCACTTCGGCAGTAAATTCGCTTAGTTTCGCTCTATTTTTATTTTAGCTTGTGTTGTAGATAACACAATTCTTGCAAGTAAAGCCACAATGAAATAGAAATTTGATACAGGTTTAGTATGAAGTATGTCCAAAATAATATCTTCAAAACTTCAGTTATATGCATGGGATGCAAAAACGTAAGAAATTGTCCACATAAAAAGAA
Source organism: Hermodice carunculata (assembly GCA_964020975.1). Classification (NCBI taxonomy): domain Eukaryota; kingdom Metazoa; phylum Annelida; class Polychaeta; order Eunicida; family Amphinomidae; genus Hermodice; species Hermodice carunculata. The sequence goes on from OZ026619.1 coordinate 23,573,233, forward strand.
GTACATTTACAGTATGTTGATACAGAAAGCTCTGTCAAATATGAATGCTTACTTTTGAACTTGTTCCGCTACCATCCTTCTTTTGATCCAAAATTCTAATTTAGGGCGCAACAAAAATTTCTAAAACCGCAGTTTCTTATTAAATTGTGACATTGTATTTGCAAAATTGATTCTTTATCCGTCCATTTAAGGGAAAAAAGTTTATTTTGTTAACTATTTGAAAATATACGGCACTTTACAATGTAATTTTCAGATTCCGTAATGTACTTTAGACATGAAATATACGAACAGTTCAAATATTAGGGAGTGCAGCTTCAGAAAAATACATACTTGGGTATTGTTGTAGTTTTTTGCAACCATAAATAAGACAGAGTTGTATAACTTCACTTCGTCAAGCTTTTAAAGTTGCAAATCTGTTGTTTCCAGTTTTTGTAAAGATGAATTGATATCAAAACTTGATATGTGTTAGTTTGGGACACGCATGACACACTAAACCCATCGCAAAAACTTCCTGTTTAATGATCTTAATATGGAGGATAACGTGGAAATTTGTACTTACCGCTCAAGGCACTGCGTTACCTTGAAGGATGCATATGATTTCAGATGACTCAATTCGTCGCATGTGTTTAGATCTTAAATGGTATTCCAAAAATCAACTGTTAATCAGCTTTTGAAGTGAACAGACTTCTACTGATAAAAGGAGACCAGCTTGCCTGTCAGTGAAACAAACACAGTACTCTGTACCTACGCTTGTTGGTCATGTTTAGTGCGGGTACTTTATCGGGTCACATATTTCCTTATCTTAGTTTAAACATATTGTATTAGCAAAAAACAATTGGCCGACAGGCTCGCCAGCTTATATAGGGACCTTTTGTACATAAATAAGACTGCAATGAGTTTGTGAGCACCAATACACAGACAGGTCACGCACAGGACCACAAATAAGAAGAGCAAAAAGGGGGGGGGGGAGGGATTGGTGTGTGAGCGTAAGTACAAATAAAATTCCCTTGTCTTCGCGAGATGGTTCCTCACGATACTCTATTCAAATATAAACACGGCTTCACATTAATTAAGGCAATCCCTGTTGTCAGGGCCAAGTAAAATTTTGGGTCAGGACAAATGAAAACAATCTGAGTTTGGTGCAGATTAGTCCTGTACTTGACCCAAATGGAAGGAAAATTGGTGGTGAGACGAGTGGCAAAAAGCTTCAATATTAAGCCCGGAAGAAATGCCCTAGCTATCTGAATGACGCTCCGGAGAGAAGGTGGTTTTATTCTCTTCTTTACTCAACGTGCCTTGAGTCCATATGAAAAGCTAGTTTTACCTGGTTTATGGTTTCGTAAAGAGAGGTCTTACGTGCCTGCTTTCGTCCGTGTTGAATTAGCGCAGACATATATTTATCACAGCCAGCGTTTTCTAGTAGGAGCACTCCAAATTTAGAGTTAATATTGTCAAAATATCTCCACAGTCTCTCTTGTACCCAAATCAATCTTACTTCAATTGGAAATAATTGCCTTTGTACAAATTATGAAGACCCATCTCTCTCTACTGCTGCTCATTTAAACTGTGGTTCATCGCGCATAAATCATTGACATAGAATGGAGGCGCTTTTCTCCGTGACAACGATATACCCTCTGTTTTGCCAGCCAGCTTGTTTAATAACTGCACACGAGAGCATGGGCAAATTTCAGCTTGTCAGTGCCACTTTTCAAAAGAGCTGGTTGAGTATTTCCAAGTTACACACAGTTAAGTTGGGTCCGAAGTTTCATCAATACATGCTAGAATACAATACGTGAGATGCTGAATCACTGTAGTCCCTGATGACTGACTGCACGTACAATTTCACATCAATATTGGATTGTGCGTGGTAAAATGTGCTTACGCCTATATTAAAGGGACAGTATCATTCTGTACCAAGTAATTGAGGGACATTTTACTCGTGTGTTGCTGACTGATATTTAGTTCTTTTTCCCCCATGCTGGAGCCATGTCAGGTACCGGTACCTAAGTAATAAAATGACGGGTATCCGAATAGAGAGTTTGTTACTTGTAAAACTCGCATCCCATGATGCAAATTCTGTGTTCCTTTCTTTTCCTTTCATTACATTTTATAATCTCTTGTAAAATAGCTTGTGTACTTATTATTCTTAAAGCTATTTCAGTTTTAGTTTTATCTTTTAAAAGGAAGGATAGACAGACAGAAAGACAGACAGACAGACAGACAGAAAAAAGAAAGATGGAAGAAAAAAGAAGGAAATGTTTCTCTGGCAATATATAGACAAACGCAAGCTCTGATAGCCCAGTTCAGCGTCACCTTGTAAACAGAGCGATCTCCGTGTTTTCTTCACCCCTGCTTAATTCCAATGACGTTTTAAAAAGGGGGCACAGGAGAAGCAACGCCATGTGCTTAGCAGATGTAAAAGGATAGTTATAGCCCGCGAGTATCCTCTAGTTGACACGCCCACCTATCGTGAGTAATCGAGTCAGCGGTATCTTAACATAATTTAACGCGTCTGTACTGTTCATATTGCCTCATACTGGTTCAGTAGATGAAGAAGTGATACACCCCAGTGATTACAAGCTTCAGCAAAATGAAAGAAATAATGGTTTTATAAAATACGGAATGAAAAGATTATACATAATTAGCAATAACCATCGACAAAGCTCAGGAAAGTGGTGTACCTAAGTTGAAAAAAAAGTGATAGCTCTACTTAATTGTCATATTCTTGTTGGCTGCTGAACAGATTATATTCGATGCATTGCCTTCTGTACACTGTCTGCCCTTGCCTGATGATCAGACTGCTCACGGGGCGTCACATTTTTATACCGTCCGTCGTTGATCAGACAACGTCTGCCCTGTCACCACTGGGTATGCACCCTATTCAAAAGTCAGTGCCATATTTGGAACATTACCGACCTCTGGTGACAGAAACCAGAATGAGGCTGTGGGGGACACCAAATCAAGTCCCCCTTTCACTTACTTGTTAAATTTGCTTACTTTTCTTGCTCATATCTATCATTTAAAAACACTTTTGAATACACCCATTGTGTTATCCTGTTAGGACAACTCTAGGACTTCGACAGTGAGGGGAAACACGGGTCTTTACTGTTTGATCCATTGTTGCAAAAGTTACTGTGACGTAGTCTGTTAGTATGAAAGAAGTTTTCATGGCAGCATGTTTTATATCATCTTATTACAAAACAATCTGTTGAATTCATATTTTAGAACCAGTCATTTATTTGGGTGTGTAATTTGTACTACATTAGACAACAAAAACAACAACAACAACAGAACATGGTCCAATACTCCCGTTTCATCGGATTTTTTATAGTTCTGATTCGAAAATTAGGTCTGTACTGATTAGTTTGCTCCATTAACAAATTAATTGAGCTTTAGAATAAATATATCTGTAACAGCTAATTATATAACCCTGAAAACCCATATTTTATTTCACTGTTGCTGCTGGAAAATCCTCGAATGTATAGAGAGTCAACTCAGTTATTCTGGCTTTGGGTCCAATTGTACAGGGTATCAAAATTGCACTGAGATGTATATCAGCCGCAATTAGGAACGGTCAAAACACCTACGATTTTCCCCTTGTGTTGTAGTCCCAGGGTTTTCCTGAAAGAATAACACAAAGGTTATATTCAAAAGTGTTTTTAATAATAGATATGAGCTAGCAAAGTAAGCAAATTTAACAGGTAAGTGAATGGGGACTTAAGTTGGTGTCCCCGACAGCCTCATTCTGGTTTCTGTCACCAGAGTTAAGTGGTGTTCCAAATTTGACAGGGACTTCTGAATATGGTGTATTATTCCCCTGTACCAGACAGACTTGTGCAATCAATGATTGGTCACTCTTGGTTGCCATGGTAACTTTCAACAGTTAACTAAGGATTAGTAATAGGAGGTATCAACTGCAGACCTGCTTCGGTTCTTTTAGTTGCTAAGCAATGGTACTATGCCTCCGCCATGATGAGGGCACCTGTACCAGTTATGTTATTTAACAACCCAGAAATAATGCTTTTTGTGCGAAACAAATGGGGTTTTCTAAATATATTAGCATCTTGTATGTTTTGAAAATTAGTGAATGACTTTTCAGAGGCTTTTCCTGCCTGGAGTTAATTTTTTAACAGATATGCTTTTTATCCCTGAAAATTACATGAATGTGCCCTCCTTCCTGTCAAGTTCTTTGCTGCAGCCTAGGTAGCAGCACAGGATCCCAGTCACCATTATATCCCCTATTACCAGTGGTCAAGGTGATAGCGATCAAGTGCCTAATTGGTGCAACACTAAAGCGGAAGAGTTCCATTGTAGTCTTCTCGATTTTGCTGTAGATTCAAGATGCTGAAGATAGCCATAAGTACTTTCACATTACATTCCAAAGGAGAGTCGGGGCCACGCGGTTCCTGAATAATAATGCTATTCATGTACTTATAGTTTCATGTGGAAAAGGTTTTACGGTTTATGTATTTCATACTTTTAACTGAAGTATTAATTAGGCCTACGCTATTTTGGATATAGTTCCCATTAAACCAATGTTAAAATACTATTACAGTGAGTTTTAATTTTTATGGTTTTGTGCCCTCAGCAAAACACATGAAAATAAGAATACAACCAAAATAAGCGAATTTACGGTATTCAATGTGTGGCGTCACTCTGTCCACCAGGTAACCCGTGTTATGAAAATCGTGGACGCCCAAATAGCGTTATGTATAATCTGTGCTTATATTGTTTGACCTTACAGAGTTTGTATGCTTGTGCCATGTTATATATGATATTTTCTCCATGGTCTTTTTTTTCTCAAAAGATTGATTTAATGACAACTATCTGTGAATGTGATTTCTTAAAATTATTTATATTCCCTAAAGCAAGAGTGTAAAGCATTTGGGCTCTGCATGCTGAATAAAGTATTAGGAGAATCCGACACAAGCTTTGGACACGTATCAGGGGGAATTTTTCTCATTTTGCACGACCTATCACGACGGGTCGGAGTGAACTCATCTATATTGATTTTCAATTCAGCACAAATTTGGCTTCGCATTTGATTCCCATTTGCCAGATGCCCACGCTCATGTGAATATACCTGATGTTTAATTTTAGAAAACACGTTTTTCTGCTAATACGTGACCACACGCTGTGGCATTTTATGTATCGTTTTGATTTCAAGAGTCCATAAATTGCCGTCAGGCTGTTTTATTTAGCTGATGAGATGGTCCACTCGCTTTCTCAGATTAATGGAAGAATGCCTTTTTATTGGGCTTGCAATAGTCGTAGTACAGAGCGTTAAGTATGAAGGAAGAAAAATTTTGCTGCTTATGAGAAATATGAACATATTCTACCTGTCTACATGGCCGATCGCCAAAAATTCAAACTGAGGGGGGGGGGGGGTGGGGGTGGGGGGCAATTGTATAACTGCATGCCTAACTGCAATATGCACAAGACATGTATATGTCTCAGTGAAATATCAAAAAGGAGGAATGCTGTTTGGAGTGTGAAATTTTACGGATACCCAATTCTGAGGAGCTTTTGGGCGGATACCCGGGTGCCTGGCCAATGGTCTAGTAGGTAGTAGGTTGGTAGGTATAGGTAGGTTGGAAAACAGTGCGTAATACAAAGAAGAACAGGGTTACATGTATTGAGATGTGATAAAAACGTGTTAATGAACTGTATCAAGGAGGCCAACTATACTTAGTTAATAACTATGACTAGTGCTCAATACTGGGATGCGTGTCCCCAACACATCCTGTATAGGTGCTGATTGAAGAGGCAATATTATAATGATATATCTTCTTCTTCGTATTGTCACTTTACATATTTATACTCAGCAGTACAAATTTTAGCTTAAAACCGTGAGGCCAAACGTCGTCTGTTTCGTCTGTCTTAATTCTGTCAATCCGGCAAAACGTTTTGGCAAGTAGAGAAGACTTTTGTCAGACTAAGATGAACCTGTCCCTGATCAGGTGCTTTCTTCAGCGCGCTCTAGTGGCAGAAACGTAAGTCACTGAGCTAGCCGAGAAAAACAAAAGTGAACTTTCGAGGCAGTTTTGTTTTGACTAGTTCTGGGTAAACGCAAAGCCACCTGTTAACAGAAATTGAACACCTCAGCCATGCTACATGCCCCACTCTAAGACACGTCTATCTTACATTGTTAGGTTATTATTCATGTTTGCTTGTATACTGTTTACATTTATAACATTAAGCGACCATAGAAACCAGAAACATGGAATAGATCTATATCTTTCTTAACTTTTGACTATTTTACTTGTCCAGCAGACAGGTGCTATATTGCTGTACCATAAGTTTTATCCTTTTTTAAAATTTTGTTTAAAGTCTATACTGTATGTTATGCAGCACAATATGGACTTTATTCGTCTGAAAAAATCTTATCTTATACTTCGTTATCGATTTTAATATCCTAGGCTGAGTCAACGGCCTTCGTCGGCACTAAGGAGTCACAACCCGAGCGCCCCCCCCCCCACACACACACCCACAAAAGGGGGTGGGGTGCTGACAAGCCTCATATTCTGGTGAATAGCGAGTTTCAAACGATATGTGTGTATATATACATATATATTTTATATTTATTCCGCACTTCGAGTCTTCAAATACAATATAAAGGTTCATGTATTGTTTTGATACATGTTGTGATCAGAGGCTAAGCGCGGAAAAAAATGAAGAAAAAAAGAAAAAAAAAACACGGTTACTCCAGGAAACGAGTTACAACATTGCTTTGCATTTCTGATCGGAAAGGGACGAAAAAATCGATCTTCAATATTGAAGGGGAAAATTCCGGGGAAGATGATCCTTGAAATTGCAGGTCGCTGTCGACCAGATTTAGCGGGAATATGCCGTATGCACATTAATTTCCCGCCACAGAGCACGGGTTTTGACACCAGGTGATCACGGGGGACGTGCGGGTCACATCACTGTCACAGACTGGGCCATGTGTTCATTTCTCACAAAGTTGACGTTTTTTTCTTTTTTAGAAATTTAAGTTCACAAAAACCAAACTTCATTCAATACTTCCCGAGCCATATATGAAGAAAATTTTTCATTTGCCTTAAATACGTATTCTTTATTTTCAAAATATTAGTTATATCCCGCTTGTCCCCACAGGTACCGACCCGTATCTCGCCATATCCCGCCAAGCGAGACTAGGCAATCAGGTATGCAGTTCTGGCGGGAAGTTAACATACATATGTCCTATTTGATGCATCATGTGTGAGTCGTGTCCACGTATTTCCCAAGGTGTGAATTTCACTCTATATTTGCTATTCAGAACTTCGCGATCAACAGGAAGCGAAACACAACCTGGATGGTCACGATGTTGCTCTAAAGTGGACCGCCAAGCAACGCGATAGGACATGGTTAACTCTAAAAGACCGAGCTTTCACATTAGGGGAGACTAGGCAAATAAGTATACAGTTGTGGTGGGAAATTGATATACATATCTCCTATAGAAGCAGACCATGAAGACTTTGGACATTCTTGGTGTTTCGGCCTTTTGCCTTTTGATCATAATTTCAGCCCGAAAAAGGTCTTCCGTATTGAAAAGGGTATCAGATATCACTCTGATTCGTGGTATGGACCTTAATTGGTTTTCGAAACAAAACTCATAAGAATGATTGGGACCAATTATTGGTCATTCCCGCATACGAGTTGTCATGGGAAACGTAAAGGGTCCGTCGGTCCGTCCGCCTTTCTAAACCAGTTTGTTGACGCTGTTTCTTTGAAAGTATGGTACTTGGTCATATGAACTTTTATAGCAGATACGCCTTACGCAGTGAGAATGTCTGCGGATGACTGCATGTATCGAGATGTCTTTCCTCGTTAATAAGGCAAGTCGCCATGTAAACACAAGCAACAACAGCCAGGTATACGCCCGGCCAAATGTCAGTCAACACCGGAAGTCACCTTTCCCTATTCAACTTGTTAACCCTTTTGTTGCCAATTTCGACAGAAATCGATGTGCTCCGAATTGACATAAAGGAACAAGACTCATATTATTCATGAACCGACCTTTAATGCAAGTACCAGTACGCCTGTAGTTACAGAAACAACAAGAATTTTCCCAATCAACAGCTTTTTTGCGCTCGCTATAGCTGGTGCAATGCACCTAAAGTGGGCCGAGGAAAGCTGTTGACTCAACGTAAGTACGAGCAATAAATGTTTGTTAAGCACCCTTAGATCCCTCTGTTTTTTTGCTTTTTTTTCGGAAATACAACAGGTAGTTATCAGAAAAAGTTATAGCTCATGGCCATTCCACGATAAGTATGCTGCACCATTGCTGTATTGCGGATCCTCATTCTCATTCGTTGAATTTTCCCCTGCCGGGCACCATAGGCTTGCACCTTGTCCTTCCGGTCGCATATCCGCCCGTCCTTCCCACGGCAAAGGAGTGCGTCTCATGCCAAAATTGGGTAACTGCGACCGTAACCTTTGACCGTGCCATTGGAAATGTCTGTGCAGACCATATTTCGGATACTGTAATACCTAATACCTGCAGGTATTAAACTTTGTGAGTGGAAACTGCTTGGAAAAGAGTGTATCGCATACCAACATTACGTCACTGTGACCTCTGAGTCTGAGACATATCAAACTTGGTATGTGGATACATTTTGGCATAGGGGTGTGTTACATACCAAAATTAAGTCACTTCAACATTGACTTTGCCCTTTTGTCCCCGTCATAGAAAACGGACATGTGGGCTACATATCCTATGGCAATGCCCTAATACATACAGATACCAAAATTTATATATAATACTTACAGATATTAAACTTGGTGTGGGGAAACTTCTCAGAAAAGAGTGTATCGCTATTCCCATACCAACATTAAGGCACTGTGACCTCTGAGTCTGGGACATATCAAACTTGGTATGTGGATACATCTTGGCACAGGAGTGTGTTACTTACCAAAATTAGGTCACTTCAACATTGACTTCTGCCTTTGACCCCGTTATAGAAAACGGACATGTGGGCCATATATCCTATGGTAATGCTCTAATACATTCAGATACCCAAATTTATGTATGAATAGGCCTACTTCTTGGAATAAAGGGTGTATTGCTTACCAAAATACGCCGTATGCATTTTAATTTCCCGCCACAAAGCACGGGTTTGACGCCAGGCAATCACGGGGGCCATATGGGTCACATCACTGTCACAGACGACGCCATAAGGGGGGGGGGGGCGGGAGGGGCACTATCCATATTTTAGGGTGGATATGCTCCACTGAGGGTAAAATGAAACCTAGACCCAATGGGGGCTAATCAGTAAGAAAATGGGGGGGGGGCGTCTTTGGGAGTTGGTATTGACAGAGTCCCAGGGTAGAAGTGCACATCCCATAAGGGAAAAGGAGCCTTAATTGAGCCCGAGTACAATTTATGGGGGTCCTTGGGAGCGACAATTTTAAAAACATGGGGCCTTTAGGATCGATGGTTTGAAAAAGGAGATTCTTTGACAGCGACAAGTGGTCAAAAATGGGGGTCTTTCCCGCAGAGCCTACCCGTAATGGTTACAACATCTACAATCATGAACCAGGAAAAGGCATTTAAGTTATGCCTATAGGCCTACTCCAGTGCTTTCGACTCCTGTATTGGTTCAGAAAAAACGCAGATGTAGGCCTTTCCAAAGAGCTTATAGTCTTGAAGTTGAGGTTGATTCTGAGAGGAATTTAGCAATTATATTGAGATGGACAGCCTCACTCATTCAAAAGTCTATATTTATAAATGTGTGTGTATATATATATATATATATATATATATATATATATATATATATATATATATATATATATATATATATATATATATATATATAAGGTTTGAAGCTGCGCTCGCTTTTTACGGTGCTGACCGTTTCCATATTGATGACATCATTCCAGACTTCAAATGACGTTGTGTCCCTGTAATTCTAGTCAACCTTGCTATCTATTCTCCAGTGGTGAGGGGGGGGGGGGAGACTATGTATTGCGGGAATACTTTAACTAGCTCATTGCAATGTTCATTAAGCAACGTCAAAGGCCTATCTTTTTCGGTTTGTTCCTGTGGGGATTACAGGAGCTAGACCTTTATCTTTTTGGCTGACACATGGTAGGTGTGCAGTACAATAGGACGTGCTCATAAGCAATGTGGTCAAGTGCTATCCTCTACCCTACAACAAGGAACTTGACGGGAAGGAGGGCAGATGCATGTATTTAGTAGGGCAAAATGTGCTTTGTAGTAAAAAAAATAGCAATCTCAGAAAGCATAAGCATAAGGAAGAATGTCATTCATGTGGTTCAAAACACAAACAGCGGCTTAAAATGTTCAGAATTTTTCCATTCGTTTAGCAGAAAAAGTGTAATTTTAAGATCTTTTAGTAACAAAATTGATGAAAGTGCCCTCATCATGGTGGAGGCATAGTTCTGTTGCCTAGCGACACAGGTAGCAGGAACAAGTCTGCAGTGACTTATGAATTCCCTCTATTGTAAGTTGATTATATGGGGCTTATAGCCTTATTAGTCACCTTTATTGACTGATAGTAAATTTGTACAGGTCTGTTTCTTGGAATGTAGCTGTCTGAAAGCTTTTATTATTGCACTTTACACAAAAGGTACACAATGGCAGTACTGTATGTGCCTAATGATTCCCCTTCATTAATTAATTAAAAAATTCACCAATAACCTCGAGGTCTTGTTCAGGCGGTGCTACTGAAATCCTATTCTATCATGGGCAGCGGGCAACAGCCAATCAGATGGCTGCATTTTAATCTTTGACCAGTGTTAGTATCAGCACTAGCCACGGCTCCATCAAGCAGGATAGAATGGACTTTTTTGTTTTGTTTTATGAGGATCGATAACATTTATCTATTCGAAAGAAACTATAATTTTGTGTTTCTATGGTTTAAATTTGGTGCAAACAGTTCGGAGTGTTAAAAATTTTCGAGGTAGGCCTGAACACTTTGTTTACATACATGCAGCGCTATCTGTTGACAGAAATGCAAACTTCCATTTGAAACAGTTGACCTACCATTTCCACTATTTGGCAATCCTCATTGATTCCAAAATATGATGTTAAAATTGAACACAGTGTTTACTCACAGCCCAGCAGTGTTTGGATGTGTGTATGCGATGCACTAAGGTTGGTAGAATCAGTGGAACTCTTTGCTTGCATTAACTTAGAACCACTTCAACCCATTGCGGTAATTTGGCACTACGCGTCGTGATTGCAATGAAGTGCTACTTTACTCGGATCTCAGCTGGGTGACTGGTAGATCTGTGTAGGCCTATTATGCGAAAAGTGCTGTATTAGGAGTAATTATTAGAGTTAGATTAAGTTTAAACATGACAGAATAGACTTTAATACTTCCCATCCAGTGTTTGTGTGGATTTTATGACCTCCGTTTGCATCAGTACCAAATGAACAGATGATTCAGAGAATCCCTTCAGTTTTCTTTTGTATTTCCCTGTTTGGAATGTGCCAGCGTGGACTTGGATCGATACACACGGGCCACCAAAGACACACTTTAATCTCGTGCTCAGCTGGTTGCAGCCCGAATTGTCACAGGGAAATTCGCTCACAGAAGTCGTCAACAAATTTCTATTGAGACAGGCATGGAGACATGGGCTGAATATATGACATGAAACAAAAACTGGCACTAATATTCAAAATTATAATCAGAATGGCTCCGACGTTTTTTTCTAACTTATCACGTGAAAAAATCTACACAGACTAGACATATACGTGCTCTGGAAACCAAGAAATATACATATGCTATCAGCCCGCACTTTACTTTGCCGGCCGATTATCACCTGGGGCATGCCGAGATAGGATATAAGTTGAACCACACACACATTATGATCAGTCACACGTGAAGTTGTAAAACTCAGAAATGTGTTAATTAAAAAAAGGGCAGTTGTGGTCTACATTTTTGTTCACCGGGATTCTGGCCATTATGTTGAAAGCTTAACCTATGGACTCGTCCCATCGTACTTGTGACCCGCATATCATGTCGTGACCCGCAGTCATATTGTGACCCGCAAAGTCTTTGGCTTGCAAAATGTGAGATGACCCACAAGCGTTTGGTGTCTGCTTCCAGTGTCACTATATAGATTTTATACAGCTTGACAGCGTGCACACTGAGTCACTGTCATCATCTCACCGTACCTCAAAGAATCCACCCATGATATGATAGGATAATCCCGTGCACCTGGGTAACCATGGTAACCAAAACGGAAAGCCCCTAATGATAGTGCACATATATTGATCACGGAAATGTAACGTTGGAAGCTGGTTTGCAGAAGTTTAACAGGGATCAAGTTTGAGCCACAGAGGTTTACAACCTATCATTGTCTCTCAGCTGCATAGGCCGCCCGTGAAGTTTTGTGGACCTGTCCAATTGCCTTCAGGAACATATACAGCACACCCTGTGAAAATTACCCCTAATTACCGCAATGCTGACAATCTCCCATCTTACCCCGGAGCTGTAAGTCTACTCCATGCAGACAGTGCACTTGGCATTCAACCTGAGTTGCCTTGAAAGGGGGGGGGGGGGGGGGGCTAGGTGTAAAGGGTTGCCCGTTTCGGTTGGAGAGAAAATTATTGCCAGTACAGCGTACTGATATTAGATCCCGTAAGTCGTACTTGAATTTATTTTTCTTAACACGTACCAGACACCCTACAGTTAATACTCGTAATCACAACAGGAAATTACATCAATAAATATCACATATTAGACAAATTGCACAATTTTTATCTTTTTGTGAGTTATCCAATGGTGAAACCGTCTGATGTTTTCTTAAATGGTAAAATACGTATGCCACATTTCCTGTACTGTTTACCCTGGGTAATTTATTTCCTGTACTAATGTATTAGGAACCATCCACCCCCCCCTGCCCCCCCCCGTCAAAACACTCTTAGCAATACTCTTGCTCAAGCGTTAAGTCGAATGTTTTTTTCTTTTCTTTTTTCTTTTTTTTTTTATTTATTACAAGCCAGGAAACACATCAATGTCTAAGCCAAACACAGTGAAAGCAGGTCACCTTTGAAGACTACCCCGATGTCCTTGAAACAAAGGCGACAACTGATCGGTCTGTAATGACTGGTCCAAGCAGTCTGTAAAGTTGCATGATAATCATAATGATGTAGAACTGTAAACTCGCTTAACTTGGGTGCATTTTTAGTTTCGCTCATTTCGCTCTTGATGCATAGCGTGAACATAGAGACACAATAGAAAAGTACTTTATCTTAGGTTTGGAAGGAACTGTCTGCGCAACAACGAAATTAAAACTCAGTGAAATACCTCAATGGAAAAAACATAATGGTCAATGGGTGAAAATAAGCATATTTACAGCATTGGTTAAAACGTGTGTGTGTGTCGGGGTGGGGGGGGGGGTGAAACTACAGATGTGGTTTTGAATGAGTTAGTTAAACGTTGCCAAACGTTAAACATCGAGTTGTATGCGACATTAGTATTAATCATGGCAGATGACCTGTTTGTACATAGGGCATAAATGTGCTTAATGACACCTTTTAATCAACTCGCTTGATGATCAGACAACGTACGTCCCATATATTTTCCACTCACTCCACACTCTCATTAATAAGTGAAGTGTAAATGTCATGAAACACGGGGTTCGGTCTGTTTAGAGAGCAACAGATGGGATCCTGTTAGAACTTCAGGGTTATAGGATAATTTTTTTAAAGGGGCTTATTGGATTATTTGCTCAAAAATAGGATTATTGGAATGTGTCACCTGAATGAAGTATTATTGAATCGAAAGATTTAGGGTTAGGGTCAATTTTTTATTATTTAAGTATTTGTGTAAAAAATATATTTATATTGGTATACTTCCCCAATGGGCCCCACAAGTACATAAGAAATTAAAAAATCTTGTATAACAGAGATTGCTTGAATTACATGTAATGAACATTCAAATTACCTTTCAAACGTATAAAGCTCTTTATTTCTTTTCACCATGGACTCTAGAGGGTCCATGTTTTCACATATGTCGTTTAATCTGCCCAGCTCTTGCTGGATTTGAGTTGTAGTGTGAGTCAAAAAATTGCAAAGGAAGCCTGCCCCTTGAGCGATGCACCTTTCAGGAAGCTGATCGTTATATTCCTGGCTAACCGATCCCAAAGTTAATGCTGATTGTTACTACAGGAACCAAGGATAACCAATCAGTGACCGAGTCCATTTTACAAAGCGAAAAACGTTCCGAAAATTTGGTTTCATTTTGCTGGATGAATTTGCACTGAAAAAATAATTGTTTTCAATGAAAGATTAACAAAAGTGTCACATGAGAGACTGTTGTTGATTTTAAGCTAATAGGAGACATTCATATTTAACTGCGATCCTGCTCTCTGCTTGTGTTGCCGGGGCAACAGACTGATGCTTCCACCATGATCAGGGCAGATTTGTATTATATACTACATAAACATCCATAAATAACACCTTTTCAACCAAAAGAGAGCCCATTTCTAATTATTATAGGCATTCTTTATGTTTCAAATATGTTTATACATTTTCTTAAGATTATTGATGTATTTGTGTTGTTCATTTTGTTGATAAAGAACTTTTGACCATGCTAAATACATGGATCTGCCCTGATGCAGGTGGCTTTTTCTTTTGCTCAATAGGTGTTAGAGTAGGACCGCATTTAGATATGAATACATCCTGTTATGGTGCATACAACTGTCTGGGGGTCCTGTCCCATATTGTATTAAATTTCGGTGTGTTATGCAGGATTCTAAGCCATTTTAGCCTACAGTATGGAGGATACATGTATAATAAAGCTTTTTAGAAAAAGCAAAAGTAAAATATTTCATGAAAAATGGGTGCCTCGCAAATTGGAAAAATGGCCTCTTGGATACCTCTGTCCCCTGTGACGTCACTTCCTGGCACTGGACTTTTATCGCACGCTTTGTTGTATTATGGACATCTGAACACGTTTGAACCTTAAATGAAATGTATCATTACATAAAATGAACAGACATATAGGTCTATACGATTGTAATTTAGAGCTTTAATGCAAGAGGCTTTCACTGCATATCGCTCAATAAAATATGTCATTACTATCTAATGTGTTTGAAATATATTTTCTGAGAGTTAATGAACTGGAGATAATGAGTTTACATAAAGATCTGACTAAAAGCTTGAGCTTTGATCATAATATATTTCAAGTGTGTGGCAGAATATATATACAGGCACTGAGACTTTTGGAAAAATTTACATCATATAGTGATAGGGACTAGAGCCCGCCATAAGTAGCCAACCTCTGAAACCTTACATGTAGGGAAAAAAGGCGAACAGCACACACTTCACCATCAATATATATTTATTTATCACAGGTAAAATTGTGAATGTGTGTGAACTCAGTCTCTATTGATGACAACAAGCACGGTGGAACAACACATAACTTACAGCTGCATCAATACTTCAATTGAAAAAAGATCATTTTCATCGTGCAATGAAATGGCTCTCTCGTTTGTATGCTTACAATTATATATTTGATGCCATGTTGTCTCTAATGGTAGGTGTTTAACTTATATATCATTTAACCGCACTGTCTGCGAAGGTGCTTTGCTGACGAAATTCACACTGTCAATAAATCGCAGGAATCGTTTGAGCACTACGGGTGCATTATCATTCTTCTTATTTCAAGCAATGGTACATTGTTTCATTTTCCTCTCACAATTTAATGACATGTGATCGGTCCTGAGGATTGGTGGGAATAGGTTTTTCAATACTGATTTAACATCAGCAAAATATCGTGCAGTAATGTGTTATTCCTATGGTTGACTTCCATAATGGATGAGGCCTTGATTTATGGTTCCCTAAAGCATCCTCTATAAATATTTTGTTGTTATCACATATATTATGCATTACAGCTATATATATATATATATATATATATATATATATATATATATATATATATATATATATATATATATATATATATATTAGAGTGCCATACTGTGCAGAAGGTTAGGTGTCGTAGCTGACATCAGACTGTAACTTTTACAGGGATACACTGTTACAAAGTTAGACGACTTTACTTTTGGGTACGTCACAGCGACAGCATAATGTGGATTTAACAATGGCCCATAGGGGCGAGTGGTTGGCATTGCAGTGTTCTCTGCAGCTCAAATAGAAGGGAGATTTGCCTAGCCTTATTTCTTTGCTCCCTGCCCTTTGTATACTGCCTGCCCTCTTTAATTGCTCCCTGTCCTTTTCAATTTCCACCATTCCTTTTCTTTGGTTTCCTGGCCTTGTCATCTCATATTTTGGGTACTTGGCTTCTGCTGGTGTAGAAAATTGAAAATATGTAATCAGAATTAAGAACCTAAGCATAAAGTTGTGTATTAGTTAACTGTGGATTCCTAGATAATTTGGGAACTACTTTAGCAAGTTTTCTTCATCAAAGGCACGTGGGTCTACGGGCTAGTAAGCCAATACTTTTGGTGCCCTTTTTCTTGCCATTTCCACTTTTAAAGGTTACCCTGTCTTTAAAAATTGATCAAATAACATAAAAAAAACAAAACCCTGCAGAGAACATTGTATCTGTCCGTTGTACATGTAGCTTTGACAACTCAGCTTAATGTATCTACTTACTGGAATAGCAACATAAGCCATGCTTCCAGAGAATCGGATTTTGTTTGAATTATGAATTCAAATGACAATTGGGATTGCTGTACCTTGCACGCTTGATCGAGAGGTGGCTCGTCGAGTATTGTGCTACCATACAAAGGGTATGTCAGCACAATCAAATAGAGTTTAAACCGATATTTTTTTCCTACCAGTGTAAAGCAGTGGTGCCGAGTATAAATGTTTTTTGAAATCCTAATTACCTTCAAATGAGAGGCAATTCGGTGATGTGGTTATTTTTTATTAGATTGGACAAAAACATACTAGGCTCAATATTTGGCTCAAAGAGCATTGAATCGGATTGGATAAATCAGCTGGTATTTATGCCAGTGATTAAACTGGTGTTGAAACAGCCGCCATGAGAAGAATATATATACTTACCGCTAAGCTGGATAAATACACCCTAGCAATGATACATGATTAAAAGAGGTAATCATTCTTGCTCGTGTACGAACCATTCATAGCAAGATTATGAGTTTGGAAGTATATCAGTTAGATCACCGCTGATCTGGAAGACAAGACTGGGTTAACAAAATATCTAAGGTCGAGCTGTGAACATTTTGAATGTTTTGGATCAACAGCGACGCTGGCTTGTCTGCGTCTTCCATTGCCTCCTTAAATTCCATTCTTGGCTGGTAAAGGCTTTCTTCATGAGTCTTTGCGCCCCGCCTGACTTTACAGCGGCTGAGGTAGCACATGCGCAGACAGACAAAAATTACTGTCTTCTGACTGGTTATGTGGGTAGTTATATGGAAACTTTTTTGACGATGAATTTAAAAATTTATAATGGAAAATTCCAAATGAAAATATAACAGTAGGAACGACCTTAAAACCCCTTTGGCCAGGGATAACCCCTAATGACCTTGAAAATAGCCTAAGGTCGCGGAATGTCGAACTTAGCCAAGCTTGAAATGAGATGCATCTACAGTATAAGTTTCTGATAGTTGCTCAATTCATTCAAACGTTATTGCGTCCGAAGGATAAAAATATGATAACCCCATGTGATCCTGAAAATAGGTAAGGTTGGTGAGTGTCGAACTCAGCCAAGCGCCCGATGAGATGTTCTACTTCACAAGTTTCATGAGAGCGACTGAATTTGTTCAAGTCATTGCGTCCCCGGAAGGACGGACGGACGGACGCACACACGCACGCAGGCACCCAAACACACCACGACGACAATACTTCGTCGGTCAATGAGGCCGAGGAGGTAAAAAACGAGACGCTAACTCATTAGATATTGATATAATAAACAATGAGTTAACGCAGCACGAATCTGTTATATTATAAATGAGTATAATGATGGCAATTGCTCATAGTATGACATTTTAACACTTTCCATTCTGGCACCTCTACATTGGTATACTATATTTCATTCTGTAGTGACACTGGGTGACCACCACTTTAAAAAATCCCGAACTTTACTAAAAGTTATGTTACATCGGTGCAAAATAATAGGACAAATAATCCCGAAAGACTACATGAAAACATTTGCATAAAAGAATTTTAGGTGAATTTTTACACAAGTACAATTTTCACCGGACTATTTATGGACACAGTGTGTTTTGCATATGTTTGCCATGGTAATCACGTAAGACAGTGTGAGGACCATGACTTCATGGATCAATGACGTGGGTTCGTATGTGCCCGGATGTCAACTTGAAAGTGTTAAAATCAGTCTTATTGGGAGTGAAGGTGACCATCGAGTCATCAATAACTTTTAAGCTTTGATGTACAAATTTAACGGACAAATATATATATATATATATATATATATATATATATATATATATATATATGTATCTGTATGTGTGTCTGTGTCTGTGTCTGTGTCCTTCTTTTGGAAATATATTTTAGAATAATTAGCGTCATTGTGGTAGAAATTCGTAACTTAAATCATTTGACGCGAAGATCATGCAGACAACCACACCATCAGATGAAGGTTATTCGGATTCAAGCCAAAAAGCTAGTTTTGTCTCAGGCGTCC
Organism: Hermodice carunculata; assembly: GCA_964020975.1. Lineage (NCBI taxonomy): Eukaryota > Metazoa > Annelida > Polychaeta > Eunicida > Amphinomidae > Hermodice > Hermodice carunculata. The sequence continues at coordinate 23,591,850 of OZ026619.1, forward strand.
TTTTTAGTATGAGCAACACCGATTCTTGCTCGCATAGTAAATTACATGTCAAAAACACAATAACAAATACTTGCAGAGATAATTCGAGCAAGTAGTTGTGTGTAATGGGTTATTAAATGTTCATATGTTTGAGCAGGAATGAGAGAGAACTGAAAAGAAAGATGTGCTTTGTATCGATTCTATTATAAACATAATATACTCCTGGGGGGAAAAAGACCACTCCAGTCTTCTGGCAGCCTTATGTTCGGAAAACCCAGTCTCCTGCATGCTAATGATTCCACCCCAGTTGAATGCAGAGAGTTGCGAGTGACGTGTACGCCATGGGATTGTAGATTCACGTTGATCTCGTGTCAGCCAATGGCCCCTTATATCATAAATCCCATAGACAGCCTAATACCAGACACACTTTTAGTACTTTCTGGCCATTACCTTTCTCCCACGACATTTCCTTTGCCTATTTTTAACCAGTGGGGATGGCCTCTTTTTTCTCAGCAGTATATATCTGAACATCTGTATTACCGCAGAAATCTGAAAAAAGCGTCTATACAACACAAACATTATCATATGATGTCAGATTCTTCAAAACACATTACGAAACAAAAATAGTCATATTCAACAATTCTTGGATTTGCATAAAAAAAGACAGGGTCAAACGTTTTTGTCACACCATAATCTATGTTATGATTATTAGAAAAAGGTCCAATGGATTTTTTTATTGATTTGCACTTTTTTGTTCGAGAAGCGACAAAGTTGCTGCTTGCCCGATGTGTTCATGCTGTTCAAAAACACTAAACAAAAGGTAAATTAAAAGCTAGATAGCTACCTAGCTAGCTGGATAGATGATTAGACTGACAGACAGACAGACCGACCGACCGACCGACCGACAGACAGATAGACAGATAGACAGATAGATAGATAGATAGATAGATAGATAGATAGATAGATAGATAGATAGATAGATAGATAGATAGATAGATAGATAGATAGATAGATAGATCTCATATTTTTGCAACCCGCGTCTTGAAGCTATTCAAGATCTAAAAATTGAATGCTTTGTTTTGGTATCATGTTTGACACCATTACTCAAACAAGGTTAAAAGTTGTGTGGATGTATAACAGTACCACGTTTGGTGAGTCTCGGAAGTCTAAAAAAATCCAGAAAATATTTACTGGTGAAAACTGAAGATATAGAATGAAGGAAAGGAAGGCAGAAAGAGAAACAAGGACTGTTAGGAAGACAAAATGCTTGTTGTTGGCACACATGCATAACGTCTTTCTCTGCATGTAAGACTGGGGTGTTTGCCCACCACAAAATGCGTTTGAGAAAAATAGATATGCATGTGGTCTGGATTTGACTATACATATTGACATAAACAGAAATACTGATTCACAGACCATGTTGCATGCAGGAAAAGAGTTAAATTTGTTCGTGTCTTGAGGGACCGAGCTATCATACAGAAACCTTATTATTATTATTATCGATTGATTTTGTTAACACGAGAAAAGGCTACATTCATCCTGAAGTCAATTTGTGTGAGGTATTGTGGTTTTTGATCATAAATAAAAAAGAAACAAATGGCCACTTGGCACATGTTGTCTGTGTAATGTAACCATCGCATGCCCTGGCGTGTCATACCTCCAACAACAATGGGTGGCAAGTGAGGGTTATTCCAGAAAGATACCTGGAATAAAATAAATGGCCTCCTCTAATGAAGATTTGTTTCCTTCTTCACAAAAGTGTCACAGTTCACTTCACTAGTAATAGTAAGACCAGCCAAGTGAGCGTACGAATCCCCATGTCGACTGGCTGGGTGCTTGGACGAGGCCAACCTGTGTGACTAGTGTGGTCCCTGCGCCTGGTTTTACTTTTATGCTGTGACTGGTTCCCTGTCGGCTTGCAATGTTCATACCACAGCAGCACCATGGGAAACAGGCTATATCCAGATCTTTGCACTGTGTGGTGATAGGGTTATCCAGTCCGTGTTTTCCACCTTTTCTGGGTGACAGAGCTACCGGATAATAAATAAGTCGAAAACATGCATGGCCAGGATGGAAATCGCCACATTAACAAGAATTCTTACGCTATCAAAACAGACGTAACTCCGAATTATCTGTACCACACTTCAACTGGAGTGTGAGATTGGTCTGAGTAGAAGGCAACAAGAGTTAGTCTTGTTACCAAAAGTAAAGCCATATATGTCGTGAGTGTAGCTTTTTTGGATATTTCCTATGCAAAACATTGAACAAAACGAAATCTAACTGAATGCTGAATATTGGACAAGCTTCATTCGTAATTAAATCAAGATGACTTCAAGATTTTACTCTCTCTCTCTCTCTCTCTCTCTCTCTCTCTCTCTCTCTCTCTCTCTCTCTCTCTCTCTCACACACACACATACATTATATATATATATATATATATATATATATATATATATATGTATGTATGTATGTATGTGTGTGTGTGTGTGTGTGTGTGTGTGTGTGTGTGTGTGTTCGTGTTTGTGTACGTGTGTGTGAGACATTTCAGGCCACCCTTTTGAAGATGACAGCGAAACTTTACAAAGATTTGGCTGATATTTGTGCTACACAAAGCAATATATCATCAATATAAATATCACTGCTGGAAAATAGCCAACGAATATGACAAGTTATCTCCACCTGCACAAATGCCAGTGGTGCTATAAAACGCCCTCTTTACGTTGACCAGTCCATACTAACGAGCAATTAGGGGAAAAACAAACGAGGGGCGGCCTGATTCATATGCGAAGTGACCATCTATTATTTACTTAAATTATTTTCGTCCTCCCTTTGTTACTAGAACATAAACGCATAACAGGGTGCCGTCCGTGTAGATCCACAGAGGTGACTCAAGGCAAGTGAAGTATTGGTTTGTCCTGGTGATACTGTTGGACTCTCCGTGTCTGACCAACGCGCGTTGTTACCAGCGGGCGCGGAGGTCGTTCAATGTCCGTAAACCAGACAGCCCAAAAAGGATTTCCGCCTAAATGCATGCCTAATAATTAAGAGTTATGGGTTAAATGAGATTGCCTTGACAGAACGAAATGGTGGAAAGAACTTTCACAATGTGACTGTAGCGTCTGGTTTATTTTATAGTTTCCCAACTGAAACCATCAATACTTGTCTGCCAAGATCTTTGATGCTGATCCCCTACGTCAGACCAAAGGCACCATATTTCAAGTCTAATTTAATTCCCATTCTTCTGTCTAAATCTTTAAATTGTGTCTGATTAAACTTGAGTATATCAAGGAATGTCCATTAAAAACGTTATACAGTACCAAACATACGGGGACATTATTAGATATATTATTAATTCACTAACGACTCCTTTCTCAATTTAGCCGACAATGAAAAGCAGACGCAAGTGTCTAATTTTTAATATATTTCTTTCCTTTTCCGCAATATACCATAAAGTTGGGGGTGGGGGTCTTCAGAGATGCCAAATGTACTTATATCATCTGTTCTTGCGCCTAGGTCAAGGGATTGAGGTCAACTGGCAAATCAGCCAATCAGTGACGCATTTTACGATTTATGGCTGCATTAATTCGATTGGATGTTCTCTGAACAACTTTGGTGCAAATGAAAAAAGATGGCGGTGGTGCATTGGAAGTGACTTAACGTGTTTTAACCTATCGAAGGTGTAAGAAACAGATCTTGCACTGCATTTCGGATAATCCCGATCACTTACCCAATTACTGGCTGATGATGACAAAAACATACCCGTAATTAACTTACGACAACTTTATGTCCGCGCATGTGCCATATGCATGTGGTTTCCCCGAACAGCTACGTAAGATCAGCAACTTCTCATCTTCTGAAAGAATTTTGAGCTACCGTTTTGAATAAAAATAGCCCTGCAAACAGATTTTTTGCATTTGATGCATAAAATATACCCGGAAAGCTATGAGGAATAAATGACCACAGTACTTAAATTTCCCCACCTTGTAAATGAAAATCAAACAAGTGGCTTGGTAGAACAAAATGGTCATTACAGAAAACATTGTTTCTCTGCAGTCTTGGGGGGGGGGGGGTAGTATTTGTCCAGGAAAAACACGTTGAATGACACCACTCGAATAAGCAAGTAAGAACTGGGGTAATTCATTGCGAGCTACGAGAGTCCATATATATTGAACCAGAGAACTGCCACAGACGCTCTCTGGTTGAACGGATTTCAACCGGCAGATTGCGTTTCCGTTTAGCAATTTGTATCTCATATATCCCCTTGACTGTAAGGTTTGTTCGATACTAAGCTCAACACATTCACCACATCACAAAGGTCTTTTTCATTTTTATGACACCAAGAGCGTGACACTTTCTTATTAAAATTGGATCCTTCAGCTTTTCTTTAGAATTGTGAACTGGGAAGCCTTGGGAAACCTGCGTCAGCTGGCGGCGTGCGATAGGCGCGAATCATGGGTGCTGTACTAATATCAAGCACCATTTGTCAAGCTTATGATCGCGTGCTGACTTGTTCATTTTCCTATTACTTTCAATGGTCCATGAGTTCACACCAGCTCAGGTCAGGTATCTGTTTTGTACTGATAAGGTAATTAATTTCCACTTTGAAGAGCACACTGAAGCCTCAGTGAATTGAGTGGTCACCTACGGGTTAGTCTAAACACACGGCCTTGTATAATGCCATCCCATGATTTATAACTGTGGTTTGCACAGACGCAAGAAGAAACCTTGAAGGAAGCCCTTCACACTGTTAGCGATGAACAAAAATTTAAGGTTTCCTCATTCAAATGAAACATTTTCAACATGTACCGGGTGGGCCATTGGCGTTTGAATAGTATTACGTAGAGAGAAAACATTTTAAGCTCTACTGATATTGCCATTTTGTTCCGAACCATTTTATGGCGTGGTGGGATAAGACAGTATATGTAGCTGCCAGGTCATGAAATTTGATACGTTGCACACATTCTTGATAAGAGAATTTAATAATACAAATGTGCGTCGACTGCAGCCTTGTAAATATGTACAGTCACTTAGAAGTGGTTTTCAAGAAGAGGTAATTTTGTGCTCATTCTCGAAGATCAAAACACGTTTAAAACAACATGGAGCTCAAAGGCCTGTACATATACTTTTTAGTCGTAACAGGACTTCGTTACCGTAGGGCAATGGGCATTTAAAACGTTTGCAGTCTCTCAGATCTGATTACAATAACAAAAAGAAGAATGTTGAGAATAATGTAATCTCGGAAATGGCTGTGGATGGCATAAAACTGTGGCATGTATGTATTTAGGTGTAATACCGTTCATTGTCTAGATTATTCATTGATTTTTCATTGGAATATTACTGGCATATACCGAAAATGATTATTTCGAAACATCCGATATGATCAGTGTAATGTGTGCTATAGTCCCTTGTGTTTACGCTTAATGATGAAATATATGCAGATGGCTGGATGAATATAATGGATAGAGAAACATACTCTGTGTCACGAACAGAGTGACTTTGATGCCATATAATTTACATTTCTTCTTGCCTAATCATATATCATTTGATTGGTTGCAGGGACGTTACGTTACCTTCAAAATGCAGTTCTATTGTTGAAAGTGGTTTTGTTTTCCTGGTAATGAGGTTTAGCCATTTATACTGCTAATGTCAGAATCAAAGTCCGCACCATACCAGTCTGTGAAACAAATAAAAAATAAAAAGGATAGTAATTAGAATTCAATGGAAAACTTAGTCTTTAAAGTAAGAGAAAGGCGCTAAAAACGAAGTAATTCTCTCTCTCTCTCTATCTCTCTCTCTCTCTCTCTTTCTTTCTTTCTCTCTCCCTCTCTCCACCGCTTTATGCATGATAGAAATATGGAATAAAATGTCACGCATTCTAAATCTTTAACTGCTGTAAGTGATAGCTGCAACGTGTAGCGTACTAAGTGTGTTTTTATACACGTAAGTACTCTCACAGAACGTGCTTACTGCTGCAGCAGTGGTACCTGTCGGTGTTGTGTTCCCCTGTGTGTGCCGAAAGACTTGCATGTCTTCCTGTACTGATTGACCTCAAAACTATACACCGGATCCAAGTTACCTGAGACACGTGCTGTTATAATACCTGGAGGAGTTGCAGAGTTTTATGACACCACTTTGCCTCATGAATCTTTTAATATTATAAGTACGAACAGAGGACATGACGATATTTTGTTGCTTTTAATGATCAGTGGCCCATTGTCCGAGAATAACTTGAAGATCATGTGCCGCAATTTAACCGTAAATAATTGCCATCGAACTCAGTCAGCTGAATGTAATTCATTTTAAGACAAGTTCGTGTATGAATTGTATGCAAAGGGAATGTTGGTAGTGCATTAGCCAATAACATCTATTGCAGCCATCATAACGGTCTTTCAATTCAAAGGGGCGTTTCAATTGGGTCAATACTGGAACGAAATGTAATCAAATTGCTAAGACAAACATCCTCTTGGGAGAATGGTGATCAATATCTAATCCTCGATAAACCCCCAGCATCCTTTCATTCTTCTCTTTCATCTCTTCTTGATATGAAGCAGAAACAATTTGGAATGTTATAACACATGCCGTGGCGCATGGCTTCACTGCTGGAGCAGAGGTCAAGCGATACAAATTATACTGCTTTATTTGTAACCAGGCGTCAATAACAATATTCTCCCTGTCTTGAGATGAAAGATGCGCATAAACGTACCTGTCAACGTCAGGTGCCTCTGTCAACGAACATTTAAACAATCTTATTTCACAACAGTTGCTGGAGTTTCAGTTTTGAGTGCGCATGCTCTGTACAGTAACACGTGAGAAACTTGTCCGTTGGGTGGCACTAGCATCAATGTAGACAAAGCAGCAGATGTGCCAGGATTTATCCTAAAAATTCTATTATCTGACAAAGCAATCCATATTGCTTTGTTAGCTAATAGAATTGTTGGAAGTTGACATCCATTTTGGGAAATACACCAGTCATTAAAAAACCTGACAAAGAAAAAAATTACACAAAACACCCTAACCACTAAGCTCGTTTGATAAGTTAATTTTTAGCGGCGTGCTTTCATGAGATTAAATATCAATAGAGTCCACAGACGTATGAAAATATTTGGACTCCAGACAATCGATTTTCTTTCTGTAGTATGCTTAAAAACATAAGTTAAGCAATTTGACCTTGGCCAGCCTCCGATTCCAAGGGAAACCAAGAACATGAAGCGATGTTATACTGTGTAATCATTTATATTCCCGAGCATAAAATTTTACGAATTAGCCTCAAAAGAGATTTTCGTGAGTTTTATTTTCCCGGATCGCTACCACAAAAAAGGATTAATAGGAAAGGTCAGAATTAGCTCTGAATTGTGTATTCACCCCAATATACAACCGAATACACAAAAATTTGGAGGGCTAGAGCTGTGTATTCCGATTGATATGAATGATAAAGTAACCTAAAATAAACTGGTTACTTTTGTAGCTGTGGTTATATGATTTTTGTGAGGTATTAAGTTACGCATCTACATTTACTGTGCGAAATTTGGGGTCTCTATGTGCAGTTGCTTTCAAGTTATTAAGTTGCAAATTACAATGTAAAGTTATGGGAATACACAACCCTAGCCCTCCAGTGACTGCAGTGCCCTCTTTTAGGCAGGGCTAGAACCTTCTGTTCTTGTCCTTGCCTATTGGATGAAACCCCCATACTTTTTTATATTGTGATTAAAGTACTATGTAAAAGATGTTTTTGTGTTGTGACTTGATTAGATTTAATGTGCCAAAATTTTCGTGAGTTTAATATTCCCGATTAGTACCTGGGGGAAAATTCGGGAACACTTATCCCTCGCGAAAATTTATGATTATACAGTACTTCACGGTAACCGGTAACCGTTTCAACTTTGGAGTGCACTACACCTGCTTTAAGTCGAGCTACACCTCTTTGGGTTGAGTAACTGTCCTCATCCATTCCCAAAATGGGCTTTATAAAGCACGGGATCTGCTTTAACATCCCACAGAAGCTAACTAAGTCACTGAAATTACATATGGCAGATTGTGACCATTTGCATCAGAGCGGGTGAACCCAAACCCAAGCAGCAGGCGAATTGGGTGAAACTAGGTCTGTGATTTCTGGTCTGCTGAAGTACAAGCAAAACACATGAACCCTAAAAAATTGAGTCAGAAAGGCAGACCTAGGGTTAAAATTGCATGCAGACCATGAAGAAGATGACAGAATCCTCAGTCAGTATGTCGATGATAGGCGATTTTCCAATGCACGAGAAGGTCTCCTGTATCTGTAACAAGCTGCACTACGAAATGTTAATAAACCTGTATACGGTGAAAGGTCCACATATGTATTCTATGATATATTCTTGATAGTACAAGACAAGTAGAAGAAAGCTTATGATTATAGATATACGTCTATATATCCAAAGCCAGTAACACAATGTGCGTCGGACTCAATGACACACTGTACATGCACCAAAAAAGCACGTACTCCTCGCTTGAGCCTAGTCAAATCATACATGAATGTGTTCCTCATCTTTTTTTATACCCCTCGAGTGGGAAGATTGGTGACCTTGACTCAATTTCCAAGGTCACAGAGCCATTTTAATGCATTTGGTTTTCACACGATAACTCAAAACTTTTTTGGCGTTGGCTTTTCGTATTGCACATGCTTATTGTCCTGCATAAGGTCTCGGACGAGTCCAAAGATGGGTAACTTTGACATAATTCCTAAGGTCACAGAGCAATTTTAGTGAATTTGGTTTTTCGCGCGATAGGTTGAAAAGTCAATCCCCAAGGTCACAGAGCCATTTTGGTGAATTTGGTTTGCACACGATAAGTTAAAAAGTTTTTGACATAGGCCTTTAGAATTGCAGGCGATTGTACTCCTACATAAGGTCTCAAACGAGTACCAAGATGGGTGACCTTGACCCAATTCCCAAGGTCGCAGAGGCCTTCCATATTGCCTCCGATTTTAGTCCTACATAAAGTCTCGGACGAGTTTGAAGATGAGTGACCTTGCCACTATACTGGCTATGAATGTTTATAAAGAACAAGAATGACTCCTCTCAGTACTGACAGCTGTAGCATGAGGAGGGGCATAGATCTAACAATCTTTGATTGCGTTTTAATTCGATAATGAATACATTTTCAGCCCACTTTAGCCATATGGCCTCATATACGCTTACAAACATCAACTTTCGCGACAAATTTGTTGTACTGCAACTTGGTCTACCATACTTCTGGGGATGCTTTTGTTTTTGGACCAAAAAGGGAAAAAGTGTATGCAATGTTGTCTTTCGATGCAACTGTAACAGACACCTCACTAAGATTGCAGGTTGGTTATTAGCTGTACCGGGTTTGTTATGGTTGCTTCAGGAGACCACATTACATATGGCTTTAGCTGTTTTCGGCCTTTCCAGTCAAGAACAAAAGCATCCTTGGAAGTATGACAGACCAAGTTGCCATGCAACACGTAGGCCGCCGCACGGTGGGACAAAATTTGCATTTTGATGTCTATTTCTTGAGGATTTTCTTCATTTTTATATCTGACTATTGTGAAAGAGTATTCTAAGATTTGTCATCGGCTGGGGTTTCCATGAAAAACTCCCAACCGAGAGTTTTGCGATTGTACATCTACATATCCTGAACTCTTGCAAATCTCCCTAGTCTTGAATTAAACAGATGAGACAAGCAACAATTGAAATGTTCAAAATACTAAATGAGGAAAGCCCCGCATACATAGCTGACTTGATTGAGAATAAAACCAATTGACATAATTTACGTGCAAATGCAAATGGTATGGTCCCAAACGTAAGGACAACCAGATTGGGCCCCCACTCCTTCAGATAATATGTGCCAAAACTGTGGAACGAACTCCCAGAGCATCTAAAGCAAAATATGGACTTGATGACATCCAAGAAAATGATTAAAGATTGGAATGGACCGCAATACAAATGTTCAAGATGTAAATTTGATCTTAGTCATGTCTAGAACCTAGACGTCAGATTTTATATTGCAATTTTCATCATTTGAGTCACCTTTCATTGTATATACCATTCTTTTTCTCTTACAATCACCGAGATATAAGCTCTGAGCTAGTGTTTGTATTTTTACAAAACCGAGATTAAATAAAGTTTGTATGTATGCATGTATGTATTTATAATCAAAATATTTTTCTGTTCCTCTGAAATAAAAAAGAGCCAAAATTTGAGCTGCAGTGTCATTATGGGGGAATCAAGTTGTCGTAATAAACTAATTCATCAGACCCATGCTTTGTAACTTCCCTCTTCCTTACCTCTAACTATAAGAAAATCAAAACAAAAGTTCACGATTTTGCCCCCCCCCCAAAAAAAATAAGTGTTCCTCCCAGCATGGGAGCAACATTGCAAATAGAGCATTCCATGAGCTTTTGACAGATGCTGGAAGACTGGAGCAATCCTCGGCTTTGGAGGAAAGAAATCCACTGTCCCACTGTACCTTGATCTCCCCTACAGGTGCATATGAAAGGTATTATAAGTTCATAGTGGGCCATATGGCTAAAACGAACGGAAAATATGTTCATTATACAGAATCAAAGACACGGAACACATATTCATATGATTTTACCACATTTCAACCAGAAACACGTGCTTTATTAATGCCTATACAAAGTGCTATGGGTTCCGATGCACATCGAGTTATTGGTCTTGTGTATATTACTATAGGGAATAAGCTTGTTTTTTTCCTCCATGATAGGATAGAAGACGCATCAATGCGTACAGAGTCCAAATAGGTTGTATACGCCTGTGATGGAGTGCTTATAGATTACTTGTGCAGCTTCCTCCGCGAGGCGTCGCCCGGAGCACGACCCAGTGGAACTGTGATGCAATGGGACAATAACAGCCGAAGTGCTTCTTGGCTGACAAAATGCAGCATGAAAGTCTTTTTGGGACACATGGAATAATGGGTAATTCTGTACTTTGTCTGATCATATATTAAAAAACGAACACAAAAAAACAACCAACAACCAAACAAAAGCAAAAAAAGACAAAAAACCAAAAAAAACAACAACAAAAAAAAAAAAAAACCAAAAAAAAAAAAAAAAAAAAAAACAAACAAACAAAAACAAAAACAAAAAACAAACAAACAAACAAACATACAAACAAACAAAAGCACACAAAAAACTAAGAACAAAGCTAACAAAAACAGAAATCCAGCCAGATTTGTTGCCATCTTTAACAGGATGTCCTGTTATTTTAGCTGGTAAAACGGGCAGTGACATTGAAGATGACTTAGATGTATAATATTACATTCATTTACAGAGCCATAAGATGTCTGGCAGGCATCATGTCCCACCTGGCTTTGCGTGAATGCCCTGGCACGGGGTAAGACGCCTCATGACAGACATCTGATGGAGACTGTGCTAGCAACTGGAGTTAATTGGTGCTATTTCCCAGTGCTGTGTCTTTCTAACTTTGCCATATAATGTTAGGTCTCCGTCTATGTCTTTGTTGCATGTAGGAATTACACGGTTATATGAAGTGTTTCAGCTTGCAGGTATACTAATAAATTAAAGTTACACAATTTTGGCAAAGCTCAGAGATGATCTTACAAACAGTTTTGAAGACAACAGTCTACAGTCATGTAATGTTACGTAACTGGTCACTTACAGTGACTGTAGTTGAAATAAGGCTCAATCGGTTGCAGTATCTTTCAAAACTCCGAACCAGTAGGCCATGGGACATGACAAGAAGTGGACCACTATGTCAAATTGTGTGTTCCTGCTGCCAATCGTTAGACCGCTATGGAGGGGGGAAACACTCACTGCTGTTTGCGAAAGCCACAGAACAGTTGCAGACAGATTGGGAGTGATTCAGAAAAGATATTGTTTGACTCCAGGCCCTAAATACAGGAAATTTCCTGTCGCGTGAAAGCTTGGAATCGCCCGTGCCCATGTCTTTTTTTTTTTTTTTTTTTTTTTTTTTTTGAAGCCCGGGTTGGAAGCACAGCTTTAATTAGCATCCGCAAGTTTATAGTAGGCGTGTTTAATATAATGATCAACGGTATTACCTAAGGTTGTTCTGACATGATGGTGGGAAATATATATATATATTGTGTGTGGATCACTTTTAATCACGTTGACGGTAGAGTTTCTCCAGCCTATACATGATAAGGGTCTTGGGGGGGGGGGGGCAGAGCGCTTTCGAAAAATTGATTTTTTGGAGTCGAAACATTTGTTAACCAATGAAAAACTTGATTGCCGGGGCTTGCTGTCAGGATAAAAAATACCGGATCCAAATTAAGTCAAAGTGTCGATAGTTCTTGTGGGTCAGACTAAGCCGAAAAAGAGTGTCAGCAAAGATCGCGGGTAAATGGTCATTGTGACTATTTTATAAACTATTCATATCGATTTATGCACATTTTACGTAAGAAGTACTTAAGCACACGTACAATATATTTTATCTACTTAAATGACTAATAGATGGGGTCACAGTCAAATATTATCCGTGTATTCAGATGCCTGTACAACGGAACACACAAACTTCTTGAAGGTCTTAATAAAGATGTTTACGTTTTGAGATAAAGTAACACAATTAATATGACTTTGTCGTTTATGTGCACAGATTTAATACATTCCATATGCTTTATAACTAACTAAAGACATGTGAAATTCACATTTCTATTTGTGAATTGAAACAGGAATTTCTAAATTTGCTTAGTTAGTGTGTCTGCATGCAATGATTTATCACCATATTCCCTATTTATTGGCTGGTAGCTTTTTGACTTGAATGCATAAAATCTCATTGTGCGACCACCCAATGTTGTTTTCAAAATACAGAAAGGTAAATCAGTTACATAGGAACACTGCTTATTGCAAAATAGCCAAGTTCCGTGCGATTAAGTATACAAAAATTATTTGATTAATTATAGTACATCGGAGAAAATGGGCGACCTCGGGGGTTTAAGGTCAACTTGAAAAAAATGCCCTGGCTGTCCGTGGGCAACTTGCAAAAAAGCAAACAAACAAACGAACAAACAAACAAAAAACAAAAAAAACCAGTTAATTCCTACAACTGTTAACCTCTGAATGATTCCTGTTTTAGCTCTTAAAGTATGTCTCAAAATCTGATTGATCTACCTTGGCTACACCACAGTGCAGCAAGGCACACACACCGCCAATTGTCAAGGTGCTAACGATTCACTTCCCTTTTGGTCTATCATTCCACAAAAATCGTGGCAGTACAGTTTTATCATCCTCACAGTAAATAAAATCTTGCAACTCTGACGACCGAGGTGTAGCAGAGGTAGAGATAGTATGGAGATTTGTGTGCTTAGGAAGCAGGTTAATTTAGATATTATCAGAATCAGAACTTTTCTGATTCCCATTTTTATGACACATAGCATTTATCAACTATAAAAAAGGGAAGTACAAAAAAAATCAGTTTATCCCATTTTGAAATTATTATAGATAATAAATATCGACGTTCCATTTTTTTTAAAGGAACTATATTGATGGAACAAATGAAGTCGCATGCAAATAGGTATTTGCTACTTATGCTTCGTATCTGTGCTTCCTTGTTCAAAAACTACGGTACATTTAGACAAGCTCCAAGCTGCTAGTAGAGCAGTGTGGGATGCTTTCCACTGTAGCGGAACGTTTTCTGGCCAACTCGATTTTGGATTCATTTCCCGTTCTTATTTTTGGAGATCTTGAGCCTGTTGAACGGACTGAGCTCTGCGAGTTCTGGATCTACGGAATAATACATGGCATACGCGATTTGCTGTTACGACTCGACTTTAATAATGGCCGGCTATTGAGATAAATTTGTACGAAGCGTCAGGCTGAACTCTTGAAAAATTCTATGTTGGGACGTTTTAAAAATTGCTGTCAGATTCTTTTACATGGCGCCTCATCTTCATATGTTCAAACTAGATTATCGGTGTCACCAGAAGCCGCTTTCAAAAAAACAAAACAAAACAAAAAACAAAACAAAAACAAAAAACAAAAACGAAAAAAACAAAAAAAACAAAAAAACACAAAAACAAAAACAAAAAACAAACAAAACAAAAACAAAAACAAAAACAAAAACAAAAAAAAACAAAAAAAAAAAAACAACAACAACAACAAAACAATGCATAATCCAAATTTATATTGTGAAAAGCTCATGTATTTTTATTTATCCTGTCGCCAGACACCAACAATAAACGTCCGCCATGCGAGAGTACTGATGGATACACCCCGGGCAGTACTAACATGTCTGTAAATGAATACGGCGATCTCAAGCTCAGTTGGTATCTAGTCGTTGTGACTATCACTTTTCTGAAAAAAAAATCCAAGTCGTTGAATTTGCAAGAGCAACACGTTTTGTTTTGTTTGGTGCAGAGATCATACGGGTGCTTCCTATAGGTCTTGGACCAGTAACATAGGCCTAATGCATTTACATGTTAAAATAGCGACATTCGCTGGTTTATTTTTTCCTATTTGAAACGTAAAATCACACATTCGTTTGAATTCTACTTCAAATTTATCAGATACCAACAAGTTAAAACTAAAAAAAAAAAGGGGGGGGAGGGGGGGTCGTGTGATAAGATTTATTTACAGGTGCATTTGTTTACCTGATCTCCATGATTGACTGTTCCGCGCCAAATATGTCTCCAAAAATACACTAAGTTATCAAATGATTTAAAAATAAAATATTTCTAGAGTAGCATTGCCTTTCTAAAACTCACAGTTGATGGGTATTTTCGCATTCAAAATTATGATGGGACTTAATTTGGGATGCTCTGCTCTTGTGATATTAACATCCAATGGACACAAGAACAGTATTCGGTACTCGACCAAAAGTTGTAGATCAGTTGACCGACCTTGAGAGATTAACTTACTGGTCCAAGACCTTGAGGTCTTTTGACCGACCTTGAGAGATTAACTTACTGGTCCAAGACCTTGAGCTAAAGGGGGCTAAAGCAGCTCCGCAGTTAATATGAATGTCGCATTCTATTTGGGAGGAATTCCACGATATAAATTATTCATACATCAACACATCAACGAGGCATATAATCGTACATCATTTTCCCCTATCTGCTCAGAGCAACTTCCTGCCAGCTCTGAGCATAAAAGACGAATGTAAAAGCGTATTTGGCATGAAATACGACTATGCGAGTTTGGATAAATACGTGATACAGTGAGAAAACTGACGTCAGGTCGTGCATTACATCAGATTAGACTAATATTTGTTGATATGACACAGTTAACTTGACAACTTAGGCAGCACACCCATCTAAACGACTTGGCGATCATAATAATAATAATTTATTAGGAAAACTTCCCCTTTACAGCGGGGGCACTAACAGAACGGGGAAATTCCATGATGCGTCCAAAATATATACAAATAATCAGGCATCCTCATTATCAATCAAATAATCTTCGTATGTTAAAATAAGTATCGTAACGATAAGTAATAATTTATGTCCTCCGCACCAAAACTAGAGATAAACCACTCATTAGGACAAAACTCTAGAAAGCGTAAGGACATGTACATTATACATGTTTCGTATACAATGCAGAACATATAGCTTCCAGCGTCATTATTAAGAAAAAAAATCAGGTATATATACATTCGAGGAGGTCTATTTACAAGAGCTACAGGTAGAACGATCTTACAATCTGTCATTCCGAGGAGTCATTAAGTGACTGTCTCCTTTAATGCCAAGCCTCAACTAAATAAGTTTTACATGTTTGGTCAAATATTTCACCAATGTCCTGTCCAAGATCATATGCGTGCTCGCCAAGGAACCAACATACCTTATAGATACATGTATATATCTTACAAGAAGACACGCTGCATGCTAAATTGAGCGCAGTCACGGTCCTGCCGAGGGGTGTGTGTGTGTGTGTGTGTGTGTGTGTGTGTGTCTGTGTGTCTGTGTGTGTGTGTGTGTGTGTGTGTGTGTGTGTGTGTGTGTGTGTGTGTGCATTTTCCCACAATAGCCTGCGCCACAAGGTTTTACATGCTGCATAACCTTGTGCAAATACAATGAAGCGTAGCGAAATAGGCCTTACTTTACCAGGCAGCCATATTGTGCCATTGTAAATTAATATATATATATTCTGCAATTTCAGAGCCCTTGTATTTTTCACCACATTAGAAGATAAGTTTTCGACAACAAACGCTTCTAATGATGGCCCAAGGACAAGGGTGTACTTCTGACACTATTGGATGAACTAAGGAATTTACCCGTAGACTTTATAAAACACTTTTCACATTTTCCCATCCGACCAACACAATGCCCCTTCCCAGCACGATACCTTCTTGCTAGGTCATGCATCAGGTGACACCTTGTGGTGGAAGCTGTACTAACAAGCCAGATGGACTTTATTAGCTTCTTAAGAAGAGTATGGAGGACAACATTCAGGACAGGTTTTCATTGTCCGTCATTTAAAATGGCCGTGACTTGCGTATATGTCAAAGGGTGTCAGCGCAAGAGACGGTAAGGGCGTTATTCTTTGTGCAATCACCATTCAATCGTACAGTTCTACAACTTACGAAATCACAAACAGTATACGCGACCCAATGTACATGCTGGGCGTTTATCGACAAGAAAATATGTATGTGTATATATATATATATATATATATATATATATATATTTATATATATGAAAGAGTTATTTGTGGTCACATGTCATTTTGTTGTATATATATATATATATATATATATATATATATATATATATATATATATATATATATATATATATATATTTATATATATGAAAGAGTTATTTGTGGTCACATGTCATTTTGTTGACTTCTTTTACGTATAATCTGACAAAATACATCATATGACCAATAGAAAAGGCAAGTCGCCGGTATATGCGTATTGACTATTTCAGCTTAATATATTATTCTGTGCCCAAATAGAAAATCTTGTGACACCGTCATTGGACTGCTATTTCACTGAAATATATATTAGTGTTAGAGACTAGTGACGGGTATTTGTTTTGATGTTTTGATATACTTTGTCCTGATATATTACCGCATCTTTGGAATACTGGACTGGTCACTGTGACCCGTTTCAATTCTCACTCTCCGGATTTATCTATGAACCAAAAAGGTTATGACCGTGATAGTAAGTATCCTTACATTATGATATGGATTGAGCGTTTAATCATAGGGAAACGTGTTGTCGTTGGGCTCGTAGTTTTAACAGATCTTGTCTTAAAGTGCAGGCATCGCTGCTTAAATAAAGTGTTTTTGAAGGTCTGTTGCAGCATAGAGGAACACCACTCTTCCTCCATGGTAAAAGCACATTTATGGTAGGCCTTGGTGACCACTTCAAGTATTCCTAAAATCCTCGTTAAAATATCCATTTTCCATAGTTAGTCATTGGTATAATTTTTTTTTTTAAATTGACCGTGCTATCAATAATACTCTGATTTTACTGTGGAAGCATTAAATTACCTTGGTTATTCCAGAACATATATATATCTTCTGCATAAACTCGAAACTTCCATCAAATAATCACACTTTATTAACTCCTTGTTTATACTACTGCACATTCGACAATATCACAAACATTTGAATTACATGGTTGACATGACATCTACCGCATGGTAAAATTTGCGTAGTCGGGGTTGGTTTTGTACGACACTACATTCGAAGATATTGTAAACATAATACCCTCCCCCCCCCCCCTTGCAAAATGCTAGTTCTGGCACTTGCAACTGGAGTTACGGCACTGGCTTCTGGGTGGTAATGAGATGCCAGTGTACATGGTGGCATGTGATTTGAAGGCATTTAAAACAGTTCACTAACTTAATCATGAATATTTTTCCAGAGGTGACGTAGAGTGTGAAGAAAACAGAAACGAATTTGGGAAGAAAAAGGAGAAGCGATTGGTCAAACGAGTTGTACTTAAAGGGATTTCAGCCATAACGCAGCCTTCACAGTATATCATCATGTACACTGGCATATCATTACCAACCGGAAGCCAGTGCTGACATTCCAGTTGCAAATGCCAGAACTAGCATTTTGCAAGGAGAGGGGGGAGGATATTATGTTTCTAATATCTGCGAGTATAGGGTGTGCTTACCAACCAGGAACGATGCAGTCATGACGTGACCAGTTGCGAGAACATCCACTTGCGCTGCACTGTGCAAATGGAGAATTTATTCTTTAATATGCTTTGTGACCACGGAACGGCCGGGTCTCGAACCAGCAATCTTCTGCACCAGTCACCTATCCGAAATGTGAAACGCGCTTAACAACTGCACCAAATCCCCATTCCAAAAAAGAATGGTTCAATGGAGGCCAGTGTGGGTGAATGAACTAATCGACATGGTCCTGTTCATTGTATTTAACTTATGTAACATCTACCGTGTGCAAATTTTTTTTTGTGGGCTGTAATAACTCAGTTTAGTGATGTAGGCAATTAAGTTTCTTGAAATTTATTTTAATGTTTGCAAAAATTAAGTTAATAAATATGCAAACAAACAAACCAATAAAAAAAATAAAGCCCACTTGGATGGAACACATCAATGTCTAAATCCTCATCCCATCATGTCTGGCGAGTAATGTCAGGGCGGAAAGACCCACCTCCTTTTACAATTACACATTATCATACGTACCTGGTCCAGTGGTACTCTTTGTACTGAAACTAAGTAATACTGATTAAAGTCAGTTTTGTGAGTGCAAAATTCATGTCTTCCCCGTAGATTTAGCGGTCATCAATATTCAACAGACACCTACCGTTGATGTGCGCTGCTTTGCCATCGCTATTGTTGCAAGACGTTCAACTTGCGGCGTTGGGATTATAATTGCTAAATCAATACATTCCCAATAATTGGTCAATGGGAAGTTGAGTCCCATAAAACCCCATCGCCAATGAATTATACACCTCTCACCTCTATTTTTATAGTTTTCATTTGACTGCATCCATGCTGGTTTTCCCATAAGCACCATCAGCAGCCCATTTATCCCGCGAACCTCATCAGCTTAAATGAAAGGTAATGACACCGGGCCAGGGCCGTACGATAATTTATTGTGTCTCGGCCATACTGGCCGTGCAATTAAGCAGCAGACACAGTATCAGCTATGCGCAACACGACCCCGGGGGGCGAGGCTTGAGCCCTCGCTGTAACACCGAGGTCGGAACCCTTGTTTTCAGAACACCTCTGTTTACATTATTAAACTTTCATCATGGACATGTATAGGCCTACTGTGTATCACCTCAGGGAGTGTAGGTTAATTATCTTTAACATAGTATGCTCGTATAAATGCATTCTGTTACGTGCTCAAGTGTGGCTTCCCTTACCATGAAGGGCAAAGTGCACACAGGTTCCTGAACATAAGGTGCCCCAAAGTCATTTATATCGCATATCCTATAGGGACTCGTGCGGTTTTATTCAATCAGGTGCTAGAACGCATATAGACATTTTGATGAACTGAGCTGAACACCACATTTCCATAAGTTTTCTACTAAGTATTTTGATATGTTCAGGTTTATGTGAAGGGCCGCAGCGAGGTTTCGAAGTTATTGTCTTTTGGCGGTGTAATTCTGCTTTGTGTCTCGTGGACCATGGAGATGTAATTACGTGCGTGAGATGTACAAGTGGTTTGGACCAATTCATTGAATAAGAAACGTAGTTCATTCCACTCGGTTTTACAAAACACTTTGATTTTGAGTGAACATGTAAGTATCATTTACTGCTGTTCGCGCTTAAAATTATTAATATCACATGCAATCCTTTCCCCTTTATTTTCATAGTCGAGGCCACTGTTTGAAATGGGCTTAGTTGGAGGATTGCACTGGATTATAAGATTGTGCATATTAAGTTTGGATTCTTTTAAATGGACCAAAAAGTAGGTATTTCATTTTTACTACAGGATGGACAGAGGTTGCCAAATTTCTTTCGTGTGTATTTGTATGTATGTGTCTGTGTTTGTGTCTGTTGTTAACAAGCACGAAGTCCGAAACGCATCATGAAAATCATACATGGTGATACATGTGTACATCCTTTAAAATGTAAATTTGTACGTCAAGCTTTTGATAGAGGAGAAAAAATTACTTCTTGGGTAAAGTGGTCACAGAACAATATCTCTTTAGGCATATTTTCAGTCGTAAGGGGCAGAAATCCCAACGAAATTGCAGCGGCCGTATTAGAAGATTAAGCTTGCTTCAGCAGACACAGCGGATTTCTAATCATATTTGTCGTATCAGCAGAAGGTAATCTGGGCTATTTACTTAAATCCGGTCCAGTGCAGTCATTATATGAAAGTCCTATTTATAATATTGTTAGCCTATATAGACAGCGCGTGTGCTGCCCTAAAAGTAACACATGCGTTAGAAATCTGAGTGCAACAGCCAAAATATTTACATATGGCTTTTCAATCCTTTTAAAATACCATGTAAAGGTGGAAAATGACCACCAAAAGAAAATAGTGCAAGCATAAGAATGAGATTACATTGTAATTTTCTGGTACCATATTTTATATCAGGTATAGCAATTATGCACAAACAATTTCTGTGTCAAAAGATGGCAATGAGATGTGCAACTTTTCATCGATGTGGACGAAGGAATTGTTGCGTGGAACCGATAGAGCTTAGTAAACAGAGTCGTTTGCTTCCACGGGAGCCCATGGAAGGAACGCAAAAGCTCAGTGGACGGGTCACCTGTTCACGCTTCATATCCAGTTTATTTCATCGCGAAAAATTTTGCATATGAAAAAAGTCCTTAAACAATGACATTCAAGCATCATATATTTAGATCCTTAATATCTGTTATAAGCCAATCACAAGTTTGGAAAGACCCAATCTCAGTTGATGAATACATGGAGTTGAATGACATGAGACACACTTCCTGATTGGTTGACAGTGCAGAAAGAATAAGACATCTCTGCAGTATGTTCACAATGTGCACAGATTCTCAGGGTGCCTGAAGTTGTTCAGGGATGATGTGTTTCGAACATCAGTTAACTATAAGTAAAATTGCAACGGTGCTGACTAAACCAGTAGCAGCCACTCACACATGAGTTTAACTGAAGAATATATCGCGTGAGTCAAATAGATGATGTCTCCAGGAATTTGTTTAATTTTAATATTTGTATGCAATTGATCTCACAAACTATTTAACAGAAAAAAAACGCTCAGTGATTTTTTGTGGTTCTTTGATGATGCAGCGGTTTGAACAGAACAGTAACTGGAAAGAAAATTGATTTTGCTCAAATCTTAGAATGTCAATATATTTCTATCCGAACATGTTCCATTCAAGACTGATAGTGTGAACGGGAAGAAATAATGAGTAAGGCCATTAATTCATGTCGCCTGTCCAAAGCCGTGCATGAACCTTGTAAAACGCATAGAAGCAGCAATGTGTGCATGTTGGATGGTATAGCCTTCGATACGTGATATAGGTGGCCACTGGACCACGTTGATAACTACGCGCGTAATTTACTATACTGTCAGTGTCCTTGTTTTTGTGTGCACACTTTCACGTTTTTTGGTGGTTTGTTTGTCTGTGCGTTTGTCTGACTGTCTTTTGTTTATTTAATTTTTATTTATTATTTTTTTATTTACTTTTCTCTTTCTAAATTTCAGGCGTTTAAGTGAAATTTACTTCAACTGATTTCTGATAAAACTGTAAAATTAGGCGACTGTTTCTTTATGCTTTTGTTCTCATGGTTTTGTGCCAACAGCGAAATGATTGAGACTACACACAAATTAAATGGATTTTTATGCCCCATATTGCAAGCCATGTCGCTGTCGCATTTTCAATTTATTGAGCTTTTGAAATCAGTTATTGGAGCGTGGGGAATGGAGAAATAAATTTGAAAGGTTACGATTGCATATGGAACTTCGAAAAGATTGAGACAAGAGCCAGTGCTAGTGGGACGCTAGTTCTTTCTTTCATTTTATTTATTTATTTATTTATTTATTTATTTATTTATTTATTTATTTATTTATTTATTTATTTATTTATTTATTTATTTATTTGTTTATTTATTTATTTATTTATTTATTTATTCGTTTGTTTGTCTGTCTGTCTGTTATTTATTTATTTGTTTATTTACTTATTTATTTATTCAATCATTCATTTACCTACCTACTTACTAAGGAAGAGGTAAAGTTTAACCCTTTTCATCGCGGTGTTTATTATTTACACAGCTCAAAATGCTGGACCAATTTTATGTATCAGTTTAACTGCCTCGGCTAGGACCGTGTTATGTAATTCAACAGAAACACACAGAAACACACACACATACACACACACACACACACACACATACACTCACACACATACATACATACATACATACATACATATATATATATATATATATATATATATATATATATATATATATATATATATATATATAATGTGGATAACGGAAATTTTTCGTTCAATCTCAATCACGTTTTGCTATCATGAACAATGCCTTTATTCTCGGCACGCTCAGCACTAAGTTTGACGTTCATATCCAGGCCAAATGAGACGATAGAAACTCAAGTAAAACCACATATCTGAATATCCAATAGTCTTGTGCCAATTAGTAGCTGGGCGGCAAGATTTCTGACGGGTAGATGATACCTTTGTCAGAACCCGCTACATCGTGAATCTACATCACTGCAAAAGCCAGCGTCATGTTAGAATTAATACGAAGATATAAAATATCGGCCTTAATTTAAAAGCTGTTGAGTAGTATGTTTTATTCCAGCTTCGAAGAAAATGCATTGAAAAGATGAGACTTCAAAACGGAAGATATTTTGTTCCCGCGGTCGCACGAATAACAAGTTCGGTTGTATTACATCTGGGTCTGTTTGTTTCCGAGTGTGGTGTCCATGTGTTACGTTTAACACGTAATTATGTAAACATTTTTAATCCACCTGATCCCGTCAGTTGTGTCTTTCAGTGGACGATGATGATGATGATGATGATGATGATGATGATGATGATGATGATGATGATGATGATGATCCAATGTTCTTTATGTGCTGTAAATGTTCGTAGTGTATAATTTTTCGAGCTTTTTCGCATTTCGTGCATTTAAATGATGTTTTAATTTTTCTATTCACTTCCTATCAAACTTTTGCTGACGTTCTCTATTGCGTTTTAATTTTCAGCATTTTTTATATGAGCACGATAAGCTAAAGTAAAAAAAATACAGCGAAATTCTGCGAATTTACAGCATGAGCAGCCTTGTGAGAGAGTCGTCGCAGGCCAGGACCCAAGGAGTGTTATCCTGACCTCAGTGTACAAGGAGACCCGAGAGGTGCTCATGAAATGTTGCTGCATACGGAGAAAAGCGTGCCTGCTCCAGTTATATTATATTCTGTCTAGTGCCAGAGTTTATATGTTTCAGTTTCATTAATTTGAGGTCGCAAACGTTTGCTACATATTGGTTTAAACATATTTTATTCAAAACAATAGGGAAACAGGGCTATGCCACATATACATTATACTGCTTCATATTGAAAGCGGCCGGTGGACGCCTTTGCCTCCAGACGCAGCTCTACCATGAATTTGTCATATCATTCGAGTGTTTGCAAATGTTGTCCATAGCACAAAAGATAATATAAATAATAAGATCCTATCAATCGTTCAATCAATGTCTTGCTGGAGCATATAATCAAGCTAGTAAATACATAATCTACAAATAAGTAAAAATCGTGAAATGTGTCAGTTGTAATATCAAAAAAAAAAAGGTTCCAGTATGAACGTGTGCAACTACAATTGTAAGCCATGCATATCTTGTTTCGTCTGGAAAAATGATGACATCATCCTAAAGCCGTGAATAACTTAAGAAACCAAAAAAGCCGCCATTTTCATAAGCTTTGTTGCGCCTTTCATATAAAAATATTGGTTAATGTTAAAGTCAATGTTTGTGAAGCAACGAGAAGTCGATAATACCTTTTAGGTTAAAACAATCAATGAAAAGGAAAACACATCACTCACCATCGATCTCCCGAACTTCCTTCTAGTATGTATTATACACAAGTATATACAGACTATTCTTCCGGCACCCTAAACCCGTAAACGCGAGCTGGGGGGGGGGGGGAACCATCCTCCCACCCCCTGTTCCCGTATGTAACTCTACCCAGGTGATCAAAACTCGTCGTTTTTGCCAGAGAATCCACCCCAAAACACAGTTAAGAGTGCAATTTTTCAAACTTTGGGAAGGGATAGCTATTTTGTTCCGTGGTTCCCATTAATTATCCTACAGCAACACCCCGTTTTGGCCGCCTTGAGAAATTCTGGTAACGGGCCTGCATCTTTATTTATTTTTTATACTACATAATGATTGTATTGTGTCTAGTTTTTTTGCAAACAAAAGAGAAATAAAGAAAAGTGCCCATTTTAAACGTAAATGTAAATTGTAGTGTAAATGTTTGTTATCAGCTATTCTTAGTGTGACTTGTGGAAAAGAAAGTGCTGATTGAGCGCACTGTAATGTGAAGTGGAAAACAGCACGGAACAAAGTTTGCTTTGGCAGCAATAAAATCAGCAATGCTTGCAAACTTTTTTTTATTACTATTATCCTTTATTCTAATGGACAGTTCATTTTCACACTTTGCTGTTTTTACATCAATATATGACGTCTTTGGACGGCGGTGAAAGAAGAGAGCTTCAGATTTTGTCATTGTTACAGAAATCTGAGACTAAACAGTCAGTATGAGTCAAACATGCAGGGACAAGCAGAACAATAAATGCTAAGATACTGGATAGCACTATCCTGACGCCCAGAAAGCACGTGCTCAAACTATAGGGATCTGACGGGGATTCGTTAGGCACACAGTGAAGCTTGCAAGCATCCTATGGATCAATATGTCTCTAGAATCAAATGTGTCTGTCACAGTTTTACGCTTGATTGATGCTTTCAAAGCGTTTATGTAATGAATTATTGTTAGGAGTATTGACAATCCGAAGACGCTCCCTGTTTGCGCCATGCAGCGTTCAAGTCCGCTGTGGTCGATTGGAGCTATATTTATTTATTTATTTATTTATGAACATGTTTACCCTGGGTAACCCTTTCAGAGCACAGCTCTGTTCTTCCAAGAGGCCCAGCATACATCTAGATAAAAGCAGTAAAATAGACAATAATATTAAGGTGAAGAGACAACTAACTAAGAACAGAACTAACTAAGAACAGAAAACCAAAAACTAAAAAAAAAAAAAAAAAAAAGAAAAAAAGAAAAAAAAATATACAAGATATATTCATAAATGCTGTTAAGGTGGAAGCTGTGAAGCTAGTGCGCAGTGAGACTGGCATCTTTGCATCGCAATTACCCATTTAATTTTTTCACAAGTACATTAAACCTATATATTTTCTGATTACTACATATCCATAGATTTATATGCATAGAGTTTTTTTGCAGGATTGGAATTTTTTGAGATTTTATAGCATTATTTTCATCATGGTAGGATTTTCACATTTTTCGCGCATAAGTCACACAAAATTGTTTTTTTCCAGTTGAAATCAGAATAAATTTAAAATATATATCCATGTCTAGGATCGAATTCAATGGTTAGTCCTGAAATAGCATAAATAAAAAGTTATAAAATTTTTAATTTAGTTCTGACAGGTTGTTCATTTTCCTTCTATAAATTGCTCCAAAAGTCACGGAATGGGTTGTCAGAAAAAAAAATCCTGGGAACCGTTCCTGGATATGATATTTTTCTTTTAATTTCCATTGATTTTGATGTGATAGGGCAATTTGTACGTTTGTGAGGTGAGACACAAATTGCAGAGGTTGAGCAAAAAACAGTTCCGAGAAAATCGCATTGAAAGAAAAAATTGCCAATTCTTACGCATTTATGGCTGTAATATGACACATACTCATTTCTTCTGTCATGTGTTTTAATTATTGTGTGAAATAAACTTGTAGTTTTACCTCTGTGGTGTTGTCATTAAACAAAAGTATATTTTGTGGCTTAAATCTCGACTTTTTTAACTTGGGAACACCACACTTGGCTTGTTCGGGTGTGGGTTCATGTGTGGCTTTCCATATTTGGGGACCAGTAAGTGGATTGTGCTAATTTGTTTTTACATCAATAGAGAATTTCAAAGTAATCAGAACAATGGTAGTGATTAGTCTGAACTAGCCCATTCTTAGCTCCACGGCTAATGGTTTCCTGTAAGTGACCCTTGTCAATAGCTCAATTGGTTTCCAGCGGTCATGGACTAATGACTGTGCAAACAATGACATGGTTCATTATCATGCCCATGCAAACAAAGCCATGTGTCCGTCACTGTTTAAACTTTTCATTGTAAACAAAAGTCTAGAGATCAATTATCTCATATAAATTTTATGTTCACACATCTGAGTTTTTGGGAGCATGTAGTTTAAGTATCAGACTATCTAACAATATGAAAAAGTGATTAGAGGTTATCTGAAGGTGCGGCTTCAGACCTTCCACCTTAAATGAACCGAATCAGAAATAATGTCTCTTGTAACGTGCTTTAAAAACAAGTACACTTTGGCTTTCCTTTAAAAACTCCGGGAGACTGTTCCACACGATAGCACCATTGTATAAAAATGACTTTTTAAAAACCTCTTTGTTGGGAGACGGCACAATAACATTTAAACCTGCAGCTTGTCTGGTCTGATATGGGGCTATATGACTAAAAGGGTGCAATGGGCAGAGGCGCGTTAGTGTTGGAAGCTCCTTGTGATCATCTTTTATTGAAATTCTACAAAGGCTTTTATATATTATTATTATCATCATCATCATCATCATCATCATCATCATCATCATCATCATTATTATTATTATTATTATTATTATTATTATTATTATTATTATTATTAATTAGTTTAGATGTTAAAAAAATCCCCTCATCGAACCTCTGTGTTTTAGCTCAGCTGATTTGTCAGTCAGCTGGGCTCAAATGATGGGTATAGATCCTCCGTTCGTCCGTCAACCCGTCGTCTGTGCACTACAAACTTGATGGGAGTGTACTTTGGGTGGGTCTCTTCAGTAACGTTTGGTCAAACGATCACGCTCCTGTGATTTTATTTCATTATTTATCATTTGTGTGTGTGAACTTTTTGGTCTATTTTTGGGAGACTCTTAAAGAGTCTTTCTCTCCGAAACCGCTCAGCCAATTGCATTGAAATTACACAGAGACACTTCTGGGGACCCTCAGGCTTTCATTTGTTCTACAAGTGGCGCTGTGATCTTTATTTTTTAACGATTTTGTATGTGTGTGTGTGTGTGTGTGTGTGTGTGTGTGTGTGTGTGTGTGTGTGTGTGTGTGTGTGTGTGTGTGTGTGTGTGTGTGTGTGTGTGTGTGTGTGTGTTTTCGCTATTTTCGGTTTCTTTTCCAAACTCGTACGGCATATTGTCATGAAACTTGGTGGGCATGTAGGTTGCGGGAGGGTAAAACAAAGTTGTTCACTAGGTGGTGATACTCCTTGGTTAATGTTTTTTTTCCAATTCCGGTACATGTCGGTTAATGCATGCATTCCTATTGATTACCGTGCAAGTCAATGGGGATTGCAATGGAAATTCGCATTTTCGACTGCTCCAAAAGCGTCAACCAAATTCACTTCAAAATTGATGGGGATGTACCTTGGGCGGATCTCTTCCAAGTTTATTCAAATGGTCCTGCTCCAATGAATTTAATAGTTTTAACGAATTTTCTTGTTCAAGTTTCAGTAAGATTTGTTTGAAATTTCTTCTTCAAAACCGCCAAATAAATTGGTTTGAAATTGCATAGGGACACTTCTGGGAGGCCTCTAAACCGTATTTAGCTCAGCAGATGGCCCTGCATTATTTTGTTTTTGTTTTTAAAGAATTTCTGACTTTTTATCTGAGACCGTATGTTGGATCCTCTTAAGACTTATTGGAAATAGACGTGGACTTGATCTCCACTAAATTTGTTCACTACATGATGATGCTGTTGTTTTCTGATTTTTAACAAATTATCAAAATTCGGAAAAATCGGTAAGGGGGTATGTTCATGTTAGCAACAGTAATGATGGTCTTAAACAAAAGTGACCTTGATATCATTCTGAAGTTCAAATGAACACTTGTTATACTCCCGCAGGCAGTATATTGGAATCCTCATGTCCATCTTTCCGTCCGTCCGTAACACTGACTTGTATTCGCAACTAGTCCCAGGATTTCATTGAATCCCCTTCAAACTTTGCACACTTAACTGGCATGATGAGGGCCAGTGCATATTACACTGCCGTCACTACTTTCATTTTCTGATTTTTAATGATTCATTCAAATTTTACAGATCCTAGGTAAATATATATGTCCATATTTATGGGTGGGGCTGAACTTGTTCGTTTTTCAATGGATCCTTTTTCAAATTTGGCTCCCTTAATTGGCGTGGTCTAGGCTAATGCATATCACATTGGCATGATACTGCTGTCATTTTCTGATTTTTTTCTACTCTATTTTTTTTTTAAATGATAGGTAAACATACATGTTAATATTTATGGAGGGGGCTGAACTTGTATCCTCAACTAGTCTCAGGTTTTCCAACAGAAGTCTTTGAAATTTGGTAGACTTTATTGACATGATGTATGGTAATGCATATTTCATTGCCATGGTGCTGCTATCATTTTCTGATTTTTACACGCTCAGTTGACAGATAAACTATAGACATAATATCTGTTGTATTGTGGGTTATACCCTCATTTCTCACGAAGCAGCATATGATAGCGTATGCCACCAACAGATTGAGTCACCGACAACGTGGGAACTCATTGGATGACACACCACTTTCTGGTGACAATGACTGACCAATCAGGGCAGCTAGATCTGTTTATATCCCAGGTGCCTCCATCTGCACTTTTTGGTTACTTGGTAGAAATAGCTCCATCTGTTGTTAACATACGCTATTCACAAAGTTTACTTGAAGGGTGCAAGGTAAGACTCCGTTTGAGTAAAACTGGTAATGACTTTACAAAGTTCTGGCTGTGATGGTGTGGAATTTACAGTCTCAGTGTTTGTGGATGCACGGGCAGAAACTGATAAATAAAATACAGTGCAAATAATATGGCAAACCAATATTTCATCTTAGCATGCTCAGTGAGGTTTGCCTACCTATTTCAGTAGTAGGTCACAAGACACAACATTTTCTTACCTAACTATATAATGATTAACCTTAAAACTAGATTTTTTTTTTTTCACGAGAGGGATTTATATAGGCAGAGCCTGTTTCCCGATCGCTTTTTTGAATAAAATATGTTTAAACCAAACTACGGAAAAACAGTTCTGAGTGACAGAATGGCTTGAAGAGCTTTTATTAGTTCTTGTCATTATCTATTCTCTGTATAGTTATAATATGCCTTTTATGCAAAAATTGATGGTGAAAGGTTCCTCCTGTATTATATTACCTCTGAGCTAAGCTAAATGTGTTCAGTGAGCGACTCGGAATACCGTCAATGATACTACTGAAACGAGTAAAACAGTAAGGGCCAACAAGCAAAATTTATCAATACAATAGATTTTGTGCTGTGACACCAGGCTGTATCGCTACAAAATATTTCATGGTGACTCATTGTCTGAATCTGGGTGGTAGATTTTGAGTCATTCACATCAAAGGGTTTCTTACGTTAATTGATATGTAAAACAACAAAAGCTTTAACTAGATATGAATCATTATGGGCATGAACAATAGTCTGGCCTCAATTATTGAAATAAAACGTTCGGTGTTTTGCCATATGAGAGAAAAACGACCAACTATAATATTCTTTACTTTAATATTTCACTGGTATGGATGTACTTTGGAGAATGAAATTTATGTTTATGTTTGTGCAATTTTCATCATGTCCATTTGCCACTGGTAATGACTTTACAAAGTTCTGGTTGTGATGGTGTGGAATTTACGGTCTCAGTGTTTGTGGATGTACGGGCAGAAATTGATAAATAAGATACAGTACAAATAATATGGCAAACTAATATTTCCTCTTTGCATGTTCAGTGAGGTTTGCCAACCTATTTCAGTCGTAGGTCACAAGATACAAGATTCTCAATGATTTTATCTTGATTTCAAATATGATGGGAAATTAAAGCATCGTACCAAATATAATAATGATGTACTCTTTATATATCTTTACCCACAGGCTATGTCCCCCAAATAGGTCAATAGAAGTTCCATGGTATACCGTCCAAGTTAACATTACATTATATTAACACGACCACACTCACACGTAATTGGTGGTACTGCTTATAAACAGGGACGTGGATTTTAATCCAGGTCCCTGTTATAAATCAAGCATACGCAGATTTATATGGACAATATACTAAGGTGTTGTATCTTTTCACTTATTTTCCATCCTTGCTCGGCTGGATCAACCTTGTCATTGATGGTAAGTTTTGCTGCACGGCAATTTTTTTGACATGTGAAAGCTTGAGGGAGAAATGCATGCACGTCTTTCAGTGATCTGAACACTGCCCACAGACAAAGCATGAGCTGCTGAGAGATTAAGATTACAAGGACGCCATGCAAGTGAAATCTGTGGACCCTGTATCTTCTGCACGTGGCACGCACTTTCATTTTCATTGTATATTGTAGAGCACTGTGCTTCACCGTATTGGTAAAATATTATGGGCATTATGTTATGCATTTGTGAACATTAAAGACAATGAAAGAAAAAAACGATGGTACAACAAAAGTGGTATTTTTATGGACATGCTGATTCTAAGTTTTTGCAAATCAAGGGAGCAACATCGCAGATTGGCTGTCGTTAATCTAACCGATCAAGTACGATTGCGGGGTGTCTTCGGTCTTTACAGAAATTGATATACAAGTATGTTAGCTGATGCTGTGACTTACTATGCAGAAATGGTGTTAGATGTGTTGATATAATTGCACTGTTAAAAGTATATGCACATTGCTCCCTCAATAAACGTAACAAATCCTGTCACACAGTGATTACACATAGGTTCTCTCCATGCATGATGTGTCCGTCCACTTCACGGTAGTCCCATTATACACCAGACGGGGGCGCTACCTCCTTAACCATGTTGTGCTTGTGGTCTGTGGTGCTTGACTGTAAGTTGCCAAGTACGTTGTCTCATTTCCGTATAGGTGCGAATTATGTAGTCTGGTATTAGCATGTATTGACGTCAATTCAGTAAAATTGGCAGTTCAGTGTTCTTATTCACTTCATGATGCAGAACTTTTCAATGGAAGTTCCTTAGCAGAACGAGACAAAATCCAAAATTGAAACGAGCATTAAAAAGGCATCGAGATGATCGAGAAAAGCGCAAACTGACATTCTTATCGAGAAGCGAAAATAAAAAATGGCAGAAGAAGCTCAGATTTCTCAGGAT
The DNA here is from genome assembly GCA_964020975.1 of Hermodice carunculata. Taxonomy (NCBI): domain Eukaryota; kingdom Metazoa; phylum Annelida; class Polychaeta; order Eunicida; family Amphinomidae; genus Hermodice; species Hermodice carunculata. Next base: position 23,623,092 of record OZ026619.1, read on the forward strand.
TTTAATAATCTTGTGGTAAAATATATTGCTCTACTTTTAAGGTCTCATTTCCATACTTGTGATTTAATGCGAGCAATGGCTACAGCGCCTCTCCAGTTCGCCATAAGAAATTGAAAGGGCGCTACTGGTAGCTCACCTGCACATAAAATTTCATTCATAGTGGACTTGGAAGTATAACTCACCCGAGATCTCATATGGGATGTTTTATAACTCACCTGCATTTTTCTCGATACAAGCACTTAGTTTTGATAAATGCTCAACCTGTCAGCTGTCGTAACTGGCCCTTTTACGATATTATAAGACAATATATGAAAATGTAAAATTGAATGCCCAATATTCAATTATAGAATTTTAATGTACCGTCATTTGCAGAGGGTAAATGAGGTAGCTGGCCCGATATGGTTGTCATGGGTTCAATTAATCGTAGGCAGTCAGTCAAACTAGGTTGTCGCTCTCCCGCTCAAATATGTCGAGAGGGGCCAAAAAGCACACCCAACAACCCCTCTCTCTCTCTCTCTCTCTCTCTCTCTCTCTCTCTCTCTCTCTCTCTCTCTCTCTCTCTCTCTCTCTCTCTCTCTCTCTCTCTCTCTCTCTCTCTCTCTCTCTCTCTCTCTCTCTCTCTCTCTCTCTCTCTCTCTCTCTCTCTCTCTCAATTCCCATACGTAAAATCAAAATTCAAATTGAACTCCGAGAGCAAACCTACAGAGTTGCTAATTACAAAGCTAGATTTTCGGTAAATTCTATTCAAATTGCCACTAAATTTAACAATTTTTAAGCGCACAAACTTAAGGCCAATGGCTGAGCTGGCAGGCAATTCCATGAAAGAAAGGTGTGTTCGGCACGTTATATTAAGCACCTTATCTAGCACCTGCCGTGTGCATCCATTCGGCGCGAAAGCTGTACCTTCCTTGATCATTGTAGTTACCAGGGGTACCAAATGAATATAACATATATGAAATTAAACGCGTAGTTCGGGAACTAGAATTATTTGGTAAGTTTACTTCAAGATATGTGGTAACTTAGTGTAAAGATTTATTTTCACTGCAATCTGTTTGCAGGGAAATAACTATACATATACGTAGAAATGTTGACAAACTGAGAAATTATCAGTGATGATTGCGCTGGTGAAAAATTTTGTTTTAATTATTATTGCGATCCATTTTACAAGCAATTTAATTCCATGAGCATTTTGGTTTCAAATTACACATAGGCCCCAGGCAACAATGATAGCCCCTTACAGCCTATATCCCACAAAAAACACTACACAAAGACGGGTTAATATTCCTCAACACATTAATTACAAATGTGTCCATCATTTTGCACGTGTCAGACAATCAGCGCTTGCGCCCAAACCCTTGCCAAAATACCTTTAAATGTATGAGGCCATAAATGTGTTCTGTTGTTGGATATCAAATCACCAAGCATGGTATCAGTAGTAGTGAAGGAACTAAGACGAAGGCGAACGCTAATGAACTCTTCTCGTGTGCTTTCAGGTCCAGTCGTGGACGGAGGTTGGACGGAGTGGTCAAGCTGGGGTGCTTGTACCGTTACCTGTGGCCAGGGAAAGAGAAACCGTTTCCGTCTTTGTAACAACCCCAAGCCTTCCAACGGCGGCAAATTCTGCTATGGAGAAACACTGCAGTGGGAAACATGCGGTGGAGAATGTGAAGGTGCGTATTATCTGCTGTGCCCTTTAATATGTACAATAGGGTATATCAACTTCCAATGTCACATAATGTTTCCAACTAATGAATGAAGCAAGCTTTTTTTTCATCCCCCAGGTGTCCTACCTGCAACAGGTAGGCACCACGGGGAACTTACCTGCAGTGTCACCTGCAGACGACATGCTCCATTGCATAGTAGTTATCGAGCCTGGTAACTATACTCGAAGTGAAAACCAAGCGTTCCTTTGCTCATGTAGATTTCTGAAGTGTAGGAACGTGATATATCGTATCACACAAATAAACAGCACAGGGTAGTTGTAATGAATTAAATTACCTGTCAACTTTAACAGCATGAAGGGAATTTATAAATCGTTGGCCAAGGTGCTGTTTATATATTTATTTTGCACACTATCATTAAAAGCCCGTATTTCCACTGGCAAGGGCATTGTGCAATTTTACGCATACCGGTATTAAATCGCTTAGAAAATATGACTTCCTGTAATAAAATAAGCCGTAGCGGGGAGCTCAGTTTTTCATGGTATAGCTTCGAAACAAAAAAATGCATTCACGTCACCTGACATGATTCCAACGTAAAGGGATATAAAGAGCGGTATAATACGCAACGAATAGTCCCTGTAAAGTAAAGGACCGATAAGTATGAATAATATTTTTGTCACACGTGATATCATTGTTTTGGGTTTCTGATGCCGTAAAAAGACATTCTTACCTCTGAAATTAGAGATATCCGATTTTAGTCTATTTAAAAAAAATGAAGGGAAAAGAAGGGTCTCATTTTTATGGTATTCAGGCACATGATCTTCGAGATATGAGCAGAAACATTCCACAGCGTGAACATCTTGTGTCATTGAGAAAAATATATGTATATATATATATATATATATATATATATATATATATATATATATATATATATATATATATATATATATATATATATATATATATATGAGAATGGAAATGGAGTAACTGATGGATCTATTAGTCCGTATAGCCTGGAATAGATTATAGCGGAAGTGATGAAAATGAATTTAGTTCGTTGCTACAGTCGCCATCACCTGACTATATACTTAACACACAAGAAACAGTATCAAAAGATGAAGTTTCTGCTTCATGCAGTTTTGATGTAGTGTGCAGCTTTGAGTCTCGGTTCCATAGCAGCAGCAGCAAGTGGATTCTCCTTTTTGGGGGCTGTTCCTAACAGTCACAGAAAAACTGTACGAATGTAGCAGCTCCTGCTAAAGAGACAGCCGTGGGCTTGAGAGGAATATCAAGCCACTTGAGAAGAAACATCCGAATGTGCCATAATGCTGAGCGGGTCAATTTGTCCCCATATGAAATAATACACATTTCATGGCTATAGGAAACTTTCCATGTTCTTAAAATGCCTTTATGGGTGAATAAAATGGAGGCATACTATTTTTTTTTTTTTTTATTACATGTATTAATCATGAAATATACTGGCACATTCAGTATTGGACTAATAATACTGGCGTAAGATATGCGACGCAGAATGAACTGTCCTGTGGTGACCATAAGCTTTTGTTACTTTGTTCATAGTGGCATAGTATTATTTAGTGTAATTCACATCATGTTGCTGGATTATACAAATATATATATATATATATATATATATATATATATATATATATATATATATATATGTATATATATATATATATATATATATATATATATATATATATATATATATATATATATATATATATATATATTATATATGTATAATCAGCTTGTTTATTCACAGATGTATGTATTTGTATATATATACTTACATACGTGCGTACGTACCAAGGTACATACATTCATTCCCCTTGTATTTACAGATTTAACAACTGACGACCCCCAAACTGCCTTCACACTTAACCCACAATGCGCCTGTGGGTGCGAGATCACCAATCCACGGGGAAAGATCGTCAGCTCACAAAAATGTCGCGGCTCCAGTGTGTGGATCGTGGCGGTACCGAGGGGCCAGGTTGTCATGCTGTCATTTACCTCCTTCAACTTGGACATGAACAGCCAGTGGGTGAAGGTCAGGGACGGGAGTACTCAGAGCTCGGACCTACTGGTGTACCAGACCGGCAGCCTACTGCCAGCTCCCGTCCAGAGTACCCAGAACCGATTGATGGTCGAGTTCATGAATGCCTACAAGAGAAAAAATATGCAGGTTACGAAACTGGGATTTATGGCCATTTATAAAGCTTCAGGTAAAATTTTTACTTTGAGTGCCCCTAAGCCGATATATCGGCATGCATGTCTTTGACAGATCAAGGGGAGGGAATCGGGGGTCCAACGAACTCTCATTCATCAAGGGAGAAAAAAAATATTATAAGATAAAATAAATTGACCGCTAGCATGCGCCAGGGAGTGTCATTCCCTTATGTTTTTCAAAAAAGTTCTTACCATGGGAGGGGCATATCCGCCATCAGCCACTGCGCGACTTCACAGTTATGTCTCCCGGTGGAAGCCGGGGGACATATTGTTTTAGTGCCCGTTTCTTCCGCTTGTTGTTTTGTTGTTGTTGTTCAGGTTCTTCAACACTTGGTTTCCGTGCGATGTCTTGAAGGACTTGACAGAATTTGATGAAACTTGGTAGGATTATGTATCTAAGCAAGACCTAGGTTGGGATTGTATTTGGATGACCTTGAGCGAATTATCAAGGTCACAGGGTCACTTATGTGAAATTGGTTTCCGTTCGATAAGTCATGAAGAACAGGATGGAATGTGATGAAACTTGGTAGGATTATGTATTTAGGCAAGACCTAGGTTGGGATTGTATTTGGATGACCTTGAGCGAATTATCAAGGTCACAGGGTCACTTATGTGAAATTGGTTTCCATGCGATAAGGTTTGAAGAACTTGATGGAATTTGATGAAACTTGTTAGGATTATGTATCAAGGCAAGACGTAGGTTGGGATTGTATTTGGATGACCTTGAGTGAATTCTCAAGGTCACAGGGTCACTTATGTGAAATTGGTTTCCGTGCGATAAGTCTTGAAGAACTTGATACAATTTGATGAAACTTGGTAGGATTATGTATCAAGGTATGACCAAGGTTGGGATTGTATTTGGGTGAGCTTGAACTAATTTTCAAGGTCACAGGGTCATTTATGTGAAATTGGTTTCTCTGCAATAAGTCTTGAAGAACTTGGTGAAAATTGCTAGAGTAATGTATCTAGGTGAGAGCTAAAATAGGATTGCAATTTTCAAGAAAACTTGGTCATTTGTAATTTGTTACCACCTGTAGCTTATTCAGAGACGTAAGTGTTCCACCGGGAGACATTTGATTTTCTGTTATGAGACCCCCCCCCCCCCCCCCATTAAAAATCATAGATCCATCCAGCAAGTTTTTTCTCGTTATAAATTATCAGAACTGAGAGGCCCATTGTGCTAAATTATGTCTTTCGTTTCATCGAGAGTTGTCTGGGCAAATAGTAAACAGCTTCCCTCAGCGGGCTGTAGGGTCGTTGTGTCCAGAGTATACCAATGAAAGCGGTATTGTAATTTCCCGCAGTCAAAGCTATTTTGCCCTATTCTCAAGGTATGTTCCATGTATGAAAGAATCTACATGGGATGACAATATTTCTCCTTGCTGGAGAACCCTCAGATTAGTTATATTATGTGCTATTGGGTAATCCAGTGAAAATAAATATGTTTAAAATAAAAAAAATATAGTTTGCATGGTCAGTGTGCCCGAGATTATCGTTGATACCGAGGAAAATTTTGATACACATTCTATGGAGTGGACGGTTATCATGAGCCATATTAGCGGAATGTATTATAATGCCTTTTATAATGAAAGTGGATGAGAAACATTATCTGCATGTAGTGATAAACAAAAAACTGGTCATTATGCACAAGATAGTCAGTAAAATTGCTCCGAAGTAAAAAAAAAACAAAAAAAAACACTCAAGCTAGGTCAAAATATGATGTGCGCTCACATTCTAAATTTCCAACTTTTCGAACTCATACCCATGTCTTTAAAAATTCGTGTTAACCGTCTGCTGTAAAGTTGTGGAATAATTTACAAATCGACATAAAGAAATGCGAATGGTTACAAGAATCCAATCCAAATTTAACAGAAAAAAAACAACGAATAGTTCTATTCTGGCTGCAGAAAAAATTCTTAATTCTATTCCAATTACGTTTGGGCTCTAGCTCCTTAAATTCCGACTGGTATAAAACCAGAGTACTTCCAACATCATCTTGTGCTTGTAGTTCCGGTAATGAAGATGCCTTCCATTACTTTTTGGAGTGCCCATTTTTCGTAATTCAACGAAATTTGTTACAAAGTATAGTTATCCTCATACTCGATTTACTGTAAAAACTTTATTATATGGGCCGTAAAATTGTCAAAATTCAACACAAATCGAAATTTATAATGATGTCATTAAATTTGTTTGTGATACAAAACGATACACTTAATTGAAGATGATGAACATAATGTATACCAACGGGCCTTGGGAACCTCACACCCGCTCTGAGACTACAGTGTATTAGTCTCAGATCCTTTAATATCTGTCTTGTCCCAGTATTGTCAATCTTACTTATGTTTCTTGTTGTTATCGCGGTGCCCCGTGTTACGTCACGTATATGTATATGTATATATATATATATATATATATATATATATATATATATATATATATATATATATACATATATACACATATATACCTATATGTATGTACTTTTCAATTATTTTTTTATTTGTTTTTTGGCGTTTTTTTTCCTTGGGATTTTTTGTTTGTTTGTTTGTTTTAAACAGGGTGTTTTGGGCTTCTCGGATATTACAGGATTCCCTGTAGGGTAGTAGGGCACAGCGGACCAGTTGAGACGGAACAAATCGAAACGTTTTTTTTTTAATACGTAACACCCCAACCCCAAAAGGAGGGAGGGCAGTTGGTAACCATAATTATTGTGTTATTGATAAGTTATAACGCAACATCTAATTCTGTTATATGCAATTCCTGACAAGAAGAATAAATTGCACTGTTTGTCCCTTTGAGGTTTACTGCTCGAAAAACCTTCTGCGTGTCAGTAATTATCATTTCAACGTGGTATACTTGTGTCACCCTTTCAGCTGGACCAGATTTGGTTGCAGCGTATTCTACTTGGGGGGGGGGGGGGAGAAAGAAGAATCTGCTTTATTGCTGACAACGTTTGGCCACTCTGGATGAAGAAACAGTAGTTTAGACGCTCAGTCGCTTGAAGGACATTGTCACAAAAATACCGCCTCGCAATGTCGATTTTTTCAAACTACCCAAGTGCCTCCGAATGTGCCCAAGTAACACATTGGAGGCATTCATAAGAAACTGTAGTCATGTGCTGCCCTCTATCCGGCAACAAGGAACTTGACAGGAAGGAGGGCAGGTTCATGTTTTCAGTAAGCTTAAATGTGACTTGTACTAAAAACAGCAATCTGGAAAAGCAAAAGCATAAGAAAAGTCATTCATGTTGTTCAAAACACAAACCGCTGCTTAAAATATTCAGAATTTTTCATGTGTTGACGTCAAAGGAGGTAATATGTAAAATGGGAGATAATATCTATTTCAAACATGCTTCAACAAGCCCAAGTTACCGAAGGTCAACCAAAATATGTGTTTGGTTCCGGTAACCCGACCGACCTGATTGAAAAGGCCCCACCCCAAATAAATTTTATGACACATAAAAAAAAGTTTCAAGCTACCCTTCTCTAAATTGATCGACCCTGGCTGAAAGATTGCATCGAGAAAGTGGCCCTCGTGTACCGTTATATTGCAGTAAAGTACACTGTAACACATCATTTGATTTCAATTTGTCTGGAGGGTTAACTTGGGCCGGGGAAACAGCATAGCTGCATAGCCATGGCTGTTTGGGAAAACAGCATAGCCCCAATAATATTTTGCTAGGTTCCAGGTGTCCTTCGAGTTACAAGGGCAAACCGTTGTTAAAGTACTTTCAAAACATTACTTACTATCTTAACTTGAATCTGTCTGCTCGGTTGGGTCTGAAGCAATTATCATCGTCAGTTACAAATCCAAATGCGACACGATACCCTGGCAAATCATGCAAGTATTGATGAGCACCATTTGAACATGACGCCATTTACTGTGGGACAGACGCACAAAAATACATTTGATTTGGATATCAAAGTGAATCCTGGCCACAGCGTAGATCATATCATTATTGATGCTCTGAAATATTTGCAAAATATATACTCTTGGTTCCATGTATTATAACCCTCCCCCTCCCCGCAAGATCGCCCCATCACTGTCCTCATTTACCAACCATTGGTCGCAGAATCCATAATTTTCAAACTGGCAGTCAAGTTCGTGTGGGCTAGTCCCGATTCAATATTTGAAGAGGTGGTATTCAATATATGTGTGTGACTAATGTTAAGGGAAGGTTAATTTGTCGAATGAATCAATGTAATGTACAATGTATAATGGGATTTCTCCAGTGTGAGCATTACCTAAAAATGTAAATACAATGTCTTGAAGTTACCAGTTGTGGGCGGCGGTGGGCTCCAGAATAGGAATAATGTATCTGACACTGAAGTCGCTCCCAGGCTATGAATTAAGTAGCAGCACTGGGTAGAGTGCGTAGGACATCCTCTGGGTCCAAGATGGAGCTTAGTAGAAAAGGTTGCCCCAGTAGTTAATATAGGTCCGAAACTTACGGCGGGTAATTTTATAATTGGTAAAAATTCTTGTGCGAAAGGAAGTCTTGATACAACTTGCCCTTGTTAGGTCTACCTCCGATTTCCCATATCACACGTCTTTACTAGTCCTTATTCAGCGAATGCGAATCAGTTGTTTTCCTTTGTTTAATGGCAAAAAATATTTTGTATATTTGCTTAAAACAACCTCTCGTAGGTACCAAAGATACGTCGTGATTCAGGTATTTTTTTAATAAACATGTTTGCGGGGATATAAAATAACACCGTTGGAGCAAAACGTTTTTCTCGCTTTCCAGATATGCAGAATTTTGGCCGGTACAGTTGTAACGTGTGAATGCCAATTGGAGGACAGTACTGTTCAATGACATAATAAGACTATTCGAGTGCAAGATTCGGCTTGCCAAGAGAGGCCGATTTCATGGAGGGCACATCACTCCTTGTCCAACCCGTGCACTCGGGGTGATATGCCCGCCATGAAATCGGCGTTTCCTGGGGAGCCATATTTGCCACCAGGTTGGCTTTATTTCTATCCAATGGTTATACAGCTGTAGTTATATTATAAGATACTTAATGACGTGTAAGAACTACTATCGATAGATGAACAAATTTATTATATTTTGAAGTAAAAAAGCTATTTTGAGAGCAACATTATAAGAACTTCCAAGGGATATGGATTTTCTACCAAGTTCATCTGGAAAAAATACTGTCCTCTTTGTCTTTCTCTGTTTAAAGGCTAATATAGCTACAGTTTCTTCATTAAAGCCCAGAATCAAACCGGAAGCACTCTTCCGTGATTCGAGCTCCGCTGAATCGACCAATCATTGCGTATATAAAATTGTTTTTCTGCGCGTCAGCCTTGCCCTTTGCAATCGTCAGGGAAGATATTTCTATTACTGTTCACCTGAGTTTTCGCAATGGGCAGGTTTTTTCCAAGTTCAAGCGATTATAAAGCAACATAGCGGGTAGTCCTTGTAGTTCTGGGTTTAATGTGGGCCTAACTTTGTGTGATTGCTAATGGTCTTAATAATTAGAAAGACATTCATATTTTATTTTAGTTGTTTTTTTCTTTTATCAAGACATATACAATTGATTTACTTTTCTCTTGCAGTGAGCAACATCACGGTACATGCACCTTCTTCACCAGGCAATACTGTGTGGACAAGTATTGTAACAATTCTTGGAATAATTTTCTGTGCCATCGTCGTGGTTGCAACAATTGTGTTTGCATGCTTCTACCAAATGAAGCGTAAGGAGAAGAAAAAGAAGCAGGTGCAAGCTCACCAGGCTCTTCTCAGCAATGGTGAGATACCAAACAGCCCAACTCACAGCAGTGGGCAGGGAAGTGCTAACGTTAATTTCTCGGATGTATCTCAGCCCAACAGCCCAATCAAGATGGCGGCCAAGGGCGTAAGTACGCATCCTGCAACTGCAGGGACTGATGGCAACGCCACCTATCAAATGAAACAGGAAACGATCAGGTCGCCAACACGCGGGGGACGGCAGGTTGCGACTTCTGGAAGAACTCAGTCTCCAGAGCATCACTCGAAGCACTCGTCGCAATGTGGTTCCCCAGCCGCTGCCGTCCCAGACGGCACTGTACCGTCTTTACCAAGTCCGTATTCAGCGAATGCGAAATCTGGGGACTATCTTCATGACTCTAAACTGTTCCATGCTGCTCCTGTCTCGGATGACATGTCCCCAACTCACAGTGGCAGCAACAAACAACACAAACATGGAGCAAGGCACCAAGGTAAAGGCCACTTGCCAACCAAAGAAGAAAGGAAGCAGAGAGGACACACCTCTCCCACGCGGAGGCCGGGTCATCGTTCACCCGGCAGATCCACTTCTCCCAGTAGTAGAGACTCTCGGAACCCTAGTTTTAAGAAAGCAGTAGACAATAAACCAAATCCTGTACGGGTTCCTCTGGCAGACTTAGAGGATCTTAGTCCAGTATCACCAACAAGTCCTCCGAGAGACAAAAGACTTGCCTCTCCTGGGGCCTCCAGTACTTCTTCCAGATCTCGTCATGGTGCCTATGATCCCAAATTATCTCCTACTAAAAGTCAAGAGAAAATATCCACTATTAGAGAGAACCCACAAGACCGACGGCGGCGGAGCAGGGAAGTTGGAAATGAGCGCACGCCGGCTGATGGTCGGGACAAAGACACTTATCGCAAGTCTTGGGATAGAGATAAGAAAAGAGATAAATATTTGGGTGGGCGTAGATCCAAACATAGTCCCTTTTCAAGCCCGGCACATACACCGCATGCGCCAAACAGTCCAGACATTCTGAACGCTAACTACCTGCCTGATGGGCGCCCATCAGCACTGCCGTTAAGACATGTTCAGCGTCCCGACGGTCAAAGCCCCGATAATAAACTCCCTGCAGAGGACCAAAATGCAAATACTCCATCTTCTATAAATTCATCTATTTTTAGCCTGTCTCCAGGGCCAAAGAAGCCCAAAGCGTGCACCCCTACGGACAGCATTATGACGGAAGGGGATGGATATGAATATGATGACTATGTTCCGCAGATTCCAGGAACTATATTAAATATGGACCCTAAAGCATATACCTTAACATGGTCTAAACCTTGGTCAATAGGGCAATTTACACATGCGCCAACTCACGCCAGCATGGAACAAATTGAATTAAAAGACAAAAGTGCATCTCACTGCTAAGGATATATATTTAAAAAAATACACCCATGAAGTGATAACCACCTAAGTTGTCAAAGAATTATTTCATGCTTGTTACGCATGTGATAGAATCTGATGTATTCGCAACGGAGGTGGGTTATCAAAGAAAGGTTTTACAAGAAATTAAAAAAATCCATTTGATCTTAAACAGAGCATAATTTCTGTATGTTAAGGTAGCCTTAAGATGTTAGTTGTGCACATTTCTACCCATGCAGAATTGTGCTTGTTTATAAACATACACGATCGTTCAACCTATTTTACATTATTGGAATAATCTTGATACAATGTTTCAATATAAACACGAAAAAAGGAAACCGTGTTTGAAAAGTCAGAACATGTTTATATGTAATGATTTTTGTGAAAAATACAGTAAACAATGCCACTTTATTTTCCAGAATGGTATTGTTAAATACTGTGTTAAATATGAAGTGGGTCTAATTGCATGTTGTTACATCAATGCACTCGATGTACTCCGAGTGTTGACCAAGTAGGGACTTGCTTCTCTGAGAGATTGAAAATATTTTGTTGTGTATTGCATATTTTGGAATTTAGAGAACGTCTGATCATCACTCGTAATGAATATATTTGTTCCTTTTTTCTCAGTCTCGGAGAATATGCATAAACCAGTCTAGTCAAAGCATAATGCTTGTGTATGACCTCTTTCATCAATCAGAGACTGCGCATTGTTAGAATTGCAATTAATTTATTGGTGTCAGTGATATGTGCACAGTAGTATACCATGACATATGTGTTGCAATGAGTTCGAAGTTGGTTCTGAAGAATGAATGCTCCGAATTAATGTTGGGAGATATACGCGTTAAAATTAAACAAATCGTCTTTTAAAAGTTGACGTCGATGAAGCGAATGTGTTAATGTGTGAATGGTATTGTAGACGTATTATATGGGCCTATGTCTACCTGTGATAGTAAGGTAGATTAACAGGAAGCTCTTTAGAGTCCAGATTTTCTAGACGTTTTGATAACAATGATGCTGCCAGTGTCAGCTACAAGTGAGCAGGTCATCACTTATATAGGTACTGTGGACGATTTATGCAAGTCATTAGATCTGGATGCTTTGGAATCACACAACTAGGAATCATCATAAATCATTTCTCTTCATGCTGTCGATCATGTAAATGTCTCAGACATCATACCATCACGAGATTGGTTTATGCTTGACACCTTGCACAGAGAAGATAACGTGGCCTTGTTTCCACGCAAGGAACACTTTGTGATGACAGTTCATTTCATTTCCAGCACGCTATGCCAGTGTGTGCAGTATGTTAATTTACCTTCCTGAAAAATAGCCTACTGCATGACGATAACTCGTCAAATAATGTTTATTTAGGTTGCAAAAATAGTTGTGTCACGACCACTAATGTATTTCTTCTATTCTTGGTTCACAATATGATATTTTGCAGTTCTCACTAGATAATGGCGCTCCATTATCTAGGAAACCGACATTCAGATTTTTTTTCACTACCAATCCTTAGTGATGCCGACATGCACCTTTTACAAGTAAATGGAAATAAGTTCCATGATGACTAGTTCCATAGACACCATTTGCGGCTTGTTCATTAAGTTGTTTGTATGAGTGCGTTTGTTTCATGTAAGATTGCAATTGCTGGATTAGGATATACCCATCGATTGTACTCAATTTTCCATCTGAATTTTGTTCTCCGTTTTGACATGTCAAGATCAAACTATGTCAACAATTTTTATCGGCTTTTTGGAGTCACAATGAAGCCTCTCAAGCAAATAAATAGTGTCAAAAGCCCCGTATTGATCAGTCTATAGCATTGGCAACTCAGCTCTTTGCACTGGTATTGTGCAAAAGAGAGCAGGTTTGCTTACAAACTGAACTAGACAAAGAAGATTTGGAAGTCAAAATGGAACATTGAAATGTTATATGTCAATGTGTTGCAGATTGAGCACTCGTGGCTTCAAATTATTGGCTATCAGGGACAAGGAAACCGGTTTTAGTCGGCGTCGGATCAAAATGTTTTTATATCCATCTGGTGCTGTTAGACGAAGCATTTTGTTAAAGTAGGCAGCAGTCCTGTTTATAACATTATTTGTACCGAAGACAGTAAATTCTGTAATCGTCCATTGATACAAAATGGCAATTTAATGAAGCGATATTATACATTGCATCACTAATGATATGGGACTTTTCATTCCAGATGTTTATATTCTGTTCTCGTCACCAATTAATTAGCATCGTACTGCCAGTATTCCGTTTAATATAATGCATGGAAATGTAATGCTTACAAAAAAAAATACTTGGGGAAAAAAAACAAACCACATTTAAAATTTAGGAGAGGAACACAAATTTTGCACGGAAATGAACACCTGTAAGAATGGTTACCGTCTCTTTAGTATGAAACTCTTGGAACGCTGCCTGGTAACGTGACTGATATTAACCGTTTCAGTGCCAAGTTTTGATCTGAGTCAACAGCTTTACTTGGCGCGCATCGGGCGCAATGCGCACCGAGAAAAGCTGTTGAACTGGGGTATTCTGTCTGGAACTATAGGTATACTGGTACTTGAATGAAATATCTTCTTACGAGGAATACAAATCTGGGATCCTAATGATAATTCACATTTATCTGACCGAACTAGATCGACTTTAGACGTGATTGGCACTGAAAGAGTTAAGATTGTATCTCCGATTCCTAGCCAAAACTTTGGAATCATGAAATCCGAGAAAACCATACAGTGCACAGTTTTGATCATCTTGACAAGAAACACGTGTTGTCAACATTGAATAAGTGTAAAAAAAAATTGTATTGGTACAATATATGAAAAGTTCGATGAGTATCAATACGTGATGTGCCGGTTGCCACAGTGCATATCTGATAAGAAATTATTTTGATTAAATGTGGTATGTTCTCATGCATGATGCTACTGTTCATGGGCACCCCAGTTGCCAATACTTGCAGGTGGAGACACCTGGGGGATAAACAAACTAGACTTCTTTATTGGCCAGTGTTTGTTAACAGGAAATGATGTATCATGAAAATGTAGCCTCTGAACCAGTACTGCCACCTGCAAGAACATCCCTCGTTGGTCACGACATAAGCACACCATTGTTTTTAGTGTATTCATTGGACTAGCGGCCCATCTGAACATCTGTGATGAGGGGAAAGAGTGTAGCCTTTTTCCTCCTTCCGTTTGTGTTCACTTCAAATTATTTTTTTCTTGGCTGAAGAAATGTAACTTCGATTAATTAGAAATCCATGCCTGTAAAGTTTTGCGGGAAAACGTATGTACAGGTTCATATTTCATTTGATTCCAAAAATGTGTAAATACTCAGATTAAGGACAATGATGGATTTGTATTCCTGAATAAGAAACGTGTTGGTCAAAATGTAGGGGAACATTTAATATGGACATTGTCACGTATCCAGTTGAAAATCTTACAAACTCCGCCGAAGAATGCTGAAAGATCGCCCATCGTCACACTGACACAATGCCGGCAAGAAATGATTTTCATTAATTTACCTGATAATTTTTATTCATACTCAACAGATCATGGAAAATTGGTATCATTGAAAGTGGCGGACGGTTATATGACTAAAATTGGAAAGAACAAAGCATCGTGGATATTACTGCGGTAATGAACACTCGGAAAATCGCTGACGTTTAAATCTCTGCTTAATTGATAGGTCTCAGCGTATTCATGGAACTTCATGCCGATCTGGAGCTATGAGAGATATAACGCTTTAAAGCTTCAATTCACAAAATCTTAAATTCGAAAGATGTTGATTTGAAATATAGGGAGTACACTACATGTAATCAGCTGTCATAACTGGCCGTAACGTTATATGGTCAATTTTGTGCTGCAATTGATAAACGTTTACAGGACTGCCAATATATTTTCCGCGATAGTAAATGAAGAATTTGATGGTGAATATTTTCAGACCATAAAAAAGCGAAGGGGATCGTAGGATCCGAGGTTACCTGGATGGACAAAATAGACAGAGAATTGTAAATACTTGATAGAGGCCCAAGACCTTATGTTGACTACGTCTGTTCTGCGGGAGTAATTGCGTGTTTTTCGTCTTACAACATATATGGTTACGTCACTTCCCGTCATATGATGTTAAGTGTATTTAATGTAAAAATACTGTACACTATCATTAGTAGTGATAGTTATGCATGTGTTGTAACTTCTAGTATGATTTAAGAAAGTAAAATTTGTCTCAAAGTACCAGTGTTGATATTTATATCTAAATGGAAGGCAACTTCCGTTTGCTATTGACAGGCGCTGTCCTTCTATTAGGGTGAAAGGTCCAGGCCAATGCCATGATCAGGGTCTATACGTGTGCCAGTTCACAGCCCTGCCTTCATAAATATAGTTACTTCTGCTGGAAACTTATGGAGCCTAACTCCTCCCACAGGGATACTTTCTTGCTGTTGCTCGTTTTCTCTCTGCCTGTATCTCAGAAGCGACCGTTTGGAATCATTTCCCGTTTGCGTCAAACTTGATGAAAGTAGTTACCAGAAGAGATCTTGATACCGGTCCTTGATCTGATGTTACATGAGATCATGATCTTATAGCTAAAATACATACCCCCCAACTTCATTATTTTCCCTGGGATTGCAGCAAAGAGTTTTCTCAGACAACTATAACTGCTTTACACATGACCTCTATGCGTCAAGGTCATTTGGTCCCCGGAAGTCTCAATCTGGGATGAACTTGACCGTAACTTTAATTATTTTCAATGAAATTGAACGAATTTTTCATTATAACCACAATCTACGCATGAAATATTTGCTTGTTTACATATGACCTCAAACTCAAAGTCATATGACCACTGAAATAGTGTATTAGGTTTTTGTAATGAATGTACGTGAAATCTGTTTTCATCGTACCAAATGGAAGAATATGCTTGATATCATCGAATTTTTTAAAAGCCACGTCCCAAGGCTCGGTACTCAAGGACCCATTGAGCGCGTCAAAGTTTGTCTTATCAAAATTCTCAATTTTACGCTTGAAAGATTTCGTCGGATGCAAGAGAGTGACACTGCAGTAAACGAAAGAATGGTCAGACATCTATTGGGAGGTAATTCAGCAGGACTCATTCTAATGGATTTGGTTATGAATTTGTTTAATTTTTTAAGAAAGTGTTTTATCAGGGTACCCCATATACTTTGAGTTATTGAACAGGTGACCCTGCAATTGTGTTTATTTTTTTATTAATTTTTGCGGTTTCCCAATTTTCAGCGAATTTTTTATTTCGGTCAAGTTCTGTACTGGTAGCGACTGGCAGGCATATGGATACCAGTGTACCTGCACGTGTCATGTAGTTTAGTTTAGTTTAAACATATTTATTTTCACTGGATTACCCAATAGTACATGAAATATGACTAATCTAGGGGTTCTCCAGACACGGAGACGCACAAAATGATATATACAAGACGCATAGGACAATACAATGTGCAAACATGTGACTATGTACTCTGGTAGACATGCTGTAATACAATTAAACAACAAAAACAATATCTAACATTCCAATCCAATTAAGAAAACATGCATATATACACGAATATGCTTAGTAGCAAGCTAATTCGTCCTCAGCACAGGGAGCGACTGAAGGGGAGGTTATAGCTTGCTGGGCGCGGCTGAAGCACCCTGGCTGCAAACTCACACTCAGTGAGAGACTGCCACTGTGGAGCCGCCAGTGCGCCCAGTAGCTCGGGTGTTCCTTCCCGCCTTGTCATTGTCGACCCACCTGTGGAGACACGATAGAGGACATGGTACATACGTTTAACATACAAATACACTGCAATGGTATATGCTGGTTTCGGGATACATATATATAATAAGATACTACACGGTTACAATATAAATCGGCGTGTTTCAACAACAAAATTTTGCATTGCTCTGAAAATTACTGTATTGCATTCTTCTGAAAGTTCTTTACTCCCGAACAGTAAAATACTACATAGTCTGTCACTTGCAACATGCATTATAAGGTTTGGATTAACACCAGGGGCTAACAAAGGAGTGATGGTAAGCAGGAGCTTCTTTCTCTCCTGGACATATTTAGGGCAGTAGAGACAAAAATGTTTGAAATCCTCAGTTGGGTGGGAGCAGGCACAGGTTGGCTGTTGAATGATATTTACTTTATGGAGATCGGAATTAAGTCTAGAGAATCCTAATCGTAACTGGGTATGACAGATGTTAGCAAATCGCTGACCATGGGAGTAGAAATCTGGAGCAATGTCGGCCGCTAGCAGAGTGGCTTTGAGTTTCGACTTAAAGATTTGAATGGAAAGGGAGTTACGGATATCAGTGGGGAGATTATTCCATAGTTTGGTGGCATCAGGGAGAAAGGAATTTTCAAACCGCTGGGTTCGGCATTTGATGGGGCGAAGGTTGCTGATAGGCCTATGGCGGAGCGTATGACCAGCCATGGCGGGGTTGCGAGGTATAAGGTTGGATAGGTAGGAAGGAGTTAAGTTAAAATACATTTTGTAGAAAAGGATTAATTTGAAATATTTGCGTCTACTGGCTAGTGTGGGCCAACCAAGTTCGTCTAAGAGTTTGTTATGGGATGTGTGCCTTAATGCACCAGTGCATATTTTAGCTGCCTCGTACTGAATCGACTCAAGTAAATCACTCAGACCTTGCCCACAATTATCAAAGATAACACAACCATATTCAAGAATTGGCCGAACCATTGAGAAATATAATCTTTCCAGTGTTTTTCGGGATAACTTAAAAGTTTGCACCATAAAACTGTGGTCCTGGCGTTCTTCGAACTTTGTTGGGATGTGCCTTTCGTGGACTTCTGCCAAGTGTATTCAAAAGACCACGCCAATATCTCCGCAGATTGTCAGTCAGCTGAGGTGACAGGAGGTGTGTCGTTTGGCGTCCGTTCACATTTACATTGCGTCTTCTTCAAAATAGCCTGATTCTGCTTAAAGTTGGAAAGGATGTACCTTGGGCATGTCTGCATCAAGTTTGTTTAACAGGTCATAGTCCTGTTATTTTCATGATTTTAATATTTTTATAATTTTTATTAAAATTTTGGGCACCGCTATACCTTCATTTACAACAGGTGTTCAAGACATTTGTATGAGGTGTTTTTCTTCTCTTTCCCTAGTCAAACATGGTAGAAAGGAATGTGCCACTGAATTTGTACTTGAAAGAGTTCATCCCCTGTAATCTGGTCACCCCAAAATCGGATAAACCGTTACCACGGTGGTTTACCCTTTCATTGCTAATTACGACTACAGTCAAAGTGCTTAAGACGGACTTCTCTGATATAGGCCGATAAAAAGATACTAGATTCATATTCCTTGTGAAAATACTTTCCTTCAAGTAACAGCATGCATATAGAATATAATGGTCCAGGTCAACAGCTTTCCTCGGCGCGCTTCGGGCGTAATTCGCCCGCCGCGCGTGAAGGAACGTCGTGAAAGGGTTAATGGAGGCCAAGACTGCTGCCACCTTCTGATTTGTAATGAATTGATTGGCGTCACCATCAGTTGATATACCTGTAGACTGCCATTGATTACTGCAGTTTATAGCTTAGTGACTGCCGTGAAACTGTAGACATATGTATATCAGATTCCATGGGTGTGTCGTGTAACGTGTTGCTAACAGACCAAGCAGAATGAGGACAGTCAACAGTAAATGGTGATTGACCTGTTGGTTCGTTCACATGCCACCTGTGCACTGGCAGCGGTACCACAGATTATGCAATAGCACAAGAAGACATGGTGAAAGATATTATTTATCTAAATGTTCATGAATACAATAATGTTTTATCTGATCGCTATGATTTCGGTCGGTATAAATTCCTGAACTGCCTAATCATGAGTACGACGCCTCCCTCTACAATGTAGATGGTCAGGTCAAATGAAACAAGCTATGAGCAGCTGCATCTGCAGAAGAGGAAATAAAAAAAAATCTTCGTGTTGTGTCATCAAGGTGATATAAATGGATGTGTATTTGAGTTGAACAGATTTATGATTGAATAGGCTAATCAGGTGTTTGGTTGTAAGAGAAATCGCTCAAATATTCATTCAGACAATTAAGAAGTCGGGTTCCTGGGCACAAGACTTCAGCAAGATCCTTGCAACTGCTATTTCAGAGGTATCATGTTAAAAAATGAAGAAATATAAAACATTTGTTCAAAAGGGAAAATGTATAGACATGCTGCTACAGCAAACCTGAGAATTTCAGGATAAAGACCACTAAAGATACTGGGAACTTGTGAATAAATTAGGTACACTAGCGACAAAAGCAGACGATCAAATTACAAACATTGAAGCTTGTGTCTGGGAAAAGTGCTATGGGGAACTTAGTGAAATTAACTTTTTCAGTTGGGATAATGACATTATGCAAGTTTTATTCAACATGGAAACTGATTTTTTCCCCTGTGAACTTTATTTTCATATTAGTTAAAAAAGTTTTCAATGCTGTTTAAAAAAGCTGAGGCATGGCAAAGCACCAGGTTTAGACAGATTAAACAGTGAAATTATCATGAAAAGAACAGTAGAGAGCCTGTATGATACATACTGGCTGTTGCCCTGTAACATGGAATTAGAGATGCATTATTTCCATTCATAAAAAAAGGGTTCTCAAGTGATCCATAAAATTTTAGGGGAATTGCCATTAGTAGCATTATTAGTAAGATATTGGGTCTTATTTTAAACACAAGGTTTAAAGACAAGTTGATGAAATGCCAGATTTCAACTAATCAAGTGAAAAAGCGTAAATTATATGCTTATTTCATTGGCTTTCAGAAAGCTTATGAGAAAGTATGGCTAGTTGGCATGTTATACAAACTGTGGAAAATGGGTGTTAGAAACTTCTATTGTGTGTTAAAATATGTTTGAAAATTGAAACTTGTGTTAAGATAGGCAACAGGAGGATACGTTTAGGTTAAGCAGGGCGGTGTCCCTGATAAAATGATGGTAGGCCTACATGAAGAGATTCCCATGCTACGGGATAAATCTACCATGTATGCAGATGATCTTCTTAACACTGCCAATGCCTGGTGGCGGTTTGCAATTACAGTTGGATAATTTACATGATTATTGTACCAAACGGCACCTCGTTGTTACCGTCCAAAATCAATATGCAAAAACAAAAACAAAAAAATAAAAAAATAAACGAACAAAAAAAAAAACGAAAAAAAGCCAAAACAAAAACAAAAACAAAAACAAAACACAACAAAACCAAAAAAAAAAGTTTCCTTTTAAAAAGGATCCAGATTTGACTGGTATAATAGGGGGAAATCAGTTGGGACAAGTTTGAATACAATTAGTACTGTACAAATACCTGAAATGTTAAATGAAGCATAGCGAAGGACAACAACTCAACATTTGTATGAAAACAGGCCTACTTTATTGAACAATGTGCAGATGATGATTGAGACTAGTTTCATAGAGTACAACTTTGGCTGAGAATATTCAAACCATGTAAGTTATTCAGCATTATGATTGAAATTTATGAAAAGTACTTGCCTGGGAGGGCATCCTTTGAGAGTCCGATTAACGAGCAGCACAGTTAAAGTCTGCAGTATTATATAAAAAGTGAGAGTGAGAAGTTCGAATGAATAGCACAGAGACTAATTCTCACGTGCCCGCAGACGTTTGAGTCGCGATTTCCCATTGGTTCACTCGCATTTATAGAGGAAGACGCGTTGTTATTGGCTCATAATAGTTTCTGTCACTCAAAAAATTATGAAAAAGGCAATGTGCTATCGATCGTGATGTGAAGTAGGATAAAAAGTGAAACGGAATTTAAACTAGGGGTTGAAAACATAATCACTTAAAGTACCATTCACAGTTTTAATGTGATTATGAACTAATCACAAATGTGCGCAGAATCGCATGCGTATGTTCTGCGCATGATCAAACAAACACGGATGCCGGACATAGGTTTTCGTGCAGTGATTGGCTGAAATTACCATAAATCTAAGAAACGTGTGAAAAACTGTGAATTTTCATTGAGAATGTATATAAAATATATGCGATGGAGTACCAAAATTTGTGAATGGGCTGAAGTGGAATTTTTGTCACTGTATCTTTGACAAAGAAATATGTAATAACTGTAAGTAGTACCATTGAGTGCGGAGGTCGTTATCCCTAAAACTAAAACATTGCCACACTGCGTACAGTTTGGCAAAAACATCAAAAAACAAAACAAAAACAAAACAAAAACAAACAAAACAAAACAAAACAAAAAACAAAACAAAAAACCCCAAAAAGAGCGAAACAAAACAAAAGGTTATATAATTCAATACACAAGGCAGAATAGGTTGTCACAGTTTTCCTTTTTGGTAGACTCACTGTTGACAATGTAAAAAGTATCGGTATTTTTGAATCCTGATGTCAGCAGATGGATCGTTTACGCCTGCAACGAATACCTTGCACAACAAAGCTAAAAAACAAAAAACACACTTGCATTAAAAAGAGTTGCGTCGGCAGCTGTAATACGATGCAAAACTTTTTGGTTGCCGAATCAAGCTGATTTTACTTTATGTTTCTGGTTTATGGGATTTCTCCCTATAAGGGAGATCCAAAAGAAAAGAGTAATTGGTTCAAGTTAAAAGGTTTAGGACAAAAATATGAAAAACTACATCCAGATTACTGCAATTTTGTTTCAAATGGAAATACAAGACAACAAACGTGTCTGTACGTGGAGAACTGGGAATACTTCCAGTATACATTACTGTGTGGCAACACATTGTTTAATACCTGTATTACATTCAATCTACAAATGATGTCAGTTTAATAAGAGCAGCATATACAGAAGCGGGATTTTCAAACAAGTTAAAGGCAGCGAAGCGCATACTAGGAATGAATTGAAACCTCTTGATCCGGTGCCGGTGGAAGCCCTGGGTGTACACCCTACCTCGTGAGAGCGCCTCCACAAGCAAGGAACATGATGTTACAGCCCAGCATCTGGCCTGTAGGTGCTCTTGTGAGAGGGTATAATGAGTTTGATAGTAGATGAATGAGTCAGTAAGTACTGGTTGACTTTTGCTTAATTGGTAGTTTTATTTATCATGAGAACTCAAAATATACACGAGCTTCGTATTACATCCTTGAACTGTAGCAGGTATAAAAACTCCATGAAGGATATCGTTGAGCTATGTGAACAAAATGACATTGTCTTTTTACAAGAAATATAGCTATGTACCGACGAACTCGAACTGTTAAATAGCTTACATTTTGACTTCTGCATAAAAGATATATCTGCAGTTGATGTGGAAGAAGGAATAATAAGCGGCAGGCCATATGGCGACATTGCAATATGGACAAGGAACTCTACTAAAATTGTTATTATCAGTGGAGAAAAACGTGTTATGGGAATAGAACTCCAAAGTCAGCAGAGTGGAAAGGTTCTGCCTCTCAACATATATATATATATATATATATATATATATATATATATATATATATATATATATATATATATATATATATATATAATATATATATATATATATAGGTGTGTGTGTGTGTGTGTGTGTGTGTGTGCCGTACTCCTGTGTGGAAAACAGGGACGTATCCCAGGAATGTCTGGGTAAGCTACAAGCTATTACACAGGACGCTGATACATCAAATATTATGATAATAGGCGATTTTAATGCACATGCGGGGTTGGTATTTGAAAAAGACCTTCTTGAAATTTGTTCTGCCAATAGTATGATGGTGTCTGACTATAGCTTAGCACAGAAGGATACGACGTTTAAATATGAAAGTGATGCCCACCCCACCACCGTATGGCTTGACCTTTGTGTCTCCACTGCAGGGATGCCAACATTCAAAGTGCCATTTCAGGAACAAGTAGTCAAGACCATCAGGGACACAAAATGGTTAACAAGAATATAGCAGCAAATATTCAATTTTGATGAGGAACACGGCAAGTTGGTCAATTTTCAGCTAAATCCAGGGATTGTCCCCTGATGATGAAGGACAGTTGGCATTGCTGCCACTGCAGGGGCGCCTTTATTAATCGACGCAATGTATATAGGGCGGCACCTGCTTTCATCAGATTATTTACCGTTGCACATTGCGGGAAATGTAGATTCTTTGTGTTTTCTTCCAGGACAACCTGATTATAACAAACCTTACGGTATCTCACGAAAAATGGCCCAATCACTGACTTCTTTCTTTTGAATTATTATTTGAATGTTTTCTTTTTAGCTGGATCTAGTTATGTTTATGTGTTTATAATTTCTAATTAGGATCCAATGACTATAAATCTAATTATTTCTATGTTCCCAGTGCTTTTCAATATAATTTGTGCTTATGATTATGCACTTTCATTTACGTCATTGCGACCTCTAATTTGTGTATCTTTTTGTTTATGTTCGGTTCTGTACCCTTATTTCGTTGTATACTTTTTATTTTCCTCGATATTACGGGGGTTTAAAAAAAATTACGTATCATTATTATTGTTGTTGTTGTAATTGTATGGCCTATTGCTCTCACAAAAGTCCTTTCGAATTATTTGAACTCATTCTACTGGACAGATGTCAAGTGTTTCAAGATACAAAAGACAATCAGTTTGGTCCTAAACGTAATCATTCGACTGATGCTTGCATATTTGCTTTGAAGGAAACAATTCAGCACTGTAAATCAGAGTAGCCCGGGGTTGTTGTTTTTTTTTTTTTGTTTTTTTGTTTTTTTTTTGGGTTGTTGTTGTTGTTGTTGTTGTTGTTTGGACGCTTCAAAAGCATACAATAGAGTGAACCACTGGTCCCTATTCAAGACATTACTTGATAGAGGCATACCACCGTATGTTGTGAGAATAATCAGTTACTAAGCAAACTTTCAGTATTCAATGGGGATCAGCCTTATCCAGATGGCTCACCTGGTTTAAACATATTTTATTTGAAAAAAAAAATGGCCAACAGGCACAATGCCTAAATGAAGGTGTCTTGTACATGAAGGGGTGGGGCAGATAAAGAAATGAGTGGGCGTTATTCCCGAAATGCATGGATTGGAGGTAACAATAAGTACAGTGATGATGACTTGCCTCTGTAAAATGTTTAACTTGTGTCTACTTATATGGCCAATTATGACGCACAGCTGGAACCCGATCCTGGGACAGCTAAACATTGAATCGTCCAATGGTTCTAGTATATTGTTGAACTGCTTGGAATATATCCAGATTTCCAGAATTATTTTTGTTGACAATCCAAAAAATAAGGTTTTCTTAATTGAAGTCTGCAAGGGGAAGTATTTTATTTTGGAGTTCGTATCTCGCCGTAACGTATTTGTTGCATTGGAAAAAATAATGAAAACTGTCCTCAGCTGAGGTACCACAGAAACAAAGTGGTGATTCAGTCAGATTCAGCCTGTACTATCATTGTTCAGCTGCATACAGCCCATTCTCAGTCTAGCATGAATAATATCTATCCTTCGATCTACAAAATGAAACATTTCATTACATTTCGGCTTGGATCTATTTCATTTCTTCTTAAATTCATCTGAATCTTTGGTTTTCTAACTGATTGTGGAAGACGGTGCCATTCGTGCATTGTGGCAGGAGAAAAAAACCACAATCATAGAAGGTACTTGCACGAGCATAAATTGAGCTGGTATGGTTCACTTATTCAAATGGTGCAAGACAAGGTGGGGTACCGTCGCCACAGCTGTCCAACGTCTATGGACGGGCTTAGGTCCCGCTTAACTGAAAGTGGTGTTGGTTGCAACTGAAGGTTCCAAGGGGGTAATTATGCCTGTGCTGAGGTAACATGATTGGAGAGTGCCAATAAAATATGAGGCCTAGGGATGCAAGGGGCCGTATATTAAAAAAAAATTGCTACCAGAAAGGCAGATTTTGGCTTGATAGTGGAAAACAATATATACTTTGAGCTGACATGAATATTATGAAGGTATGTACTCTGGCACCAGTATACACAGTGATTCAGCTGGATTCAACACTATGTGCGCGCAATGATACTAGTATTGCAAGTAGATCTACGCAGAGCTGGTTGCCATGGCGATTTGCTGAAAAATTTCCCATTCATGCCCATGCTTTCTGGTGTTTATTTGATGTAAAAATTTCTTACGAACATTTTGGTGTATAAAACATACATATTTGTAATCCATTGAGTCAACTAGAATGTGGTAGCTCTGTTCGTCTGTGCTTCCACAGGTTGAATTACTGGCGTGAAACCACAAATAATGTACGGGTAAACGTTATGTATGCTCTCCTCTGTACGTCTGAAAAAGCTCTTCAGCTCCTGGTTGATATATGTGTGGATTATGCTGGACAACATGATATACAGTTCAATACAGATAAGACTTGTTTTGTTTTTTGCTTTTTTTTTTTTTTTTTGTTGTTGTTGTTGTTGTTGTAATCTCAGTTCCCTCCTTGTCTTTTTGGCAGAAACCTATCCAATCTAAGGAAACTATCACTCGGCCGAAGTGGACAGGCTTCGTATTTCTGATAAAATCATGGCTATTTAAGTGTAATTTTACAAGTTGATCCGTACAAAGTCATTAACAAATTATTTTGTCTATATATCTTGACAAAACTTTGCACTCAGCGGTTCTAACCAAAGAAACATTTCAGTCCCCTCACTTCCAAGAGTTCATTTTTCGCAAATATCTTAGAAGCACTCCTGATTCATATTACCTATTTCCCGCTAGAAAGAGACTAAAAGACTAAGTTGATATAATTTCTCGATGTATTTGCACCTAAACGTGTTCAGGAAAGTTGCTGACCTAGGACATGTAGGTCTTATCTACGCTATCCGCCCATTATTTTATCACTTATGAGAAAATAAATAAAACATTGAAGCCGACGAGATTGTGTATCCGGTAGCCTTTGGGTTATATGATCGTGAAATCATTAGCAAATCCAACACGGCCACACCTGATATTAGTACTTTGTCATGTACAAGCAACCGTCTTCCTGTTGACAATGCAGATAAAGTTAACTTCGAGTCTTTCAGAATAGAAAACTGCAGTGCAGCATGTTTAACAAATAAGATCTAAGAATACCCACAAGCCGAGTGTTGCAATGCAATTTCTGAAATGAAACAATTTTTCATCATCATCAGCATTGTTATCTTATCATTATCATTAGTAGTTGTATATTTTGGCAAAAACAAAAACCAACACAAAACAAACAAAAAGAGAAAAAACAAGCGGGGAAAAACAAGGAAACACATGAACCCCCCCCCCAAATCCATAACAAATTAGAAGCTCACTGTTCAGTCAAGTATACCAAGATTGGTAGAGACGCATGCGAGATACATCTACAAAAGCTTAGGGACAGATTAAATATAACGGTATTTACACAGGCTCCCTATACTTACCATATGCCAAGGTATAATCCAGCTTAGTACAAGTACCAAGCGGTTATCAAGAATAAATAAATGCGCTAAAAATGCTCCAATAGATTACTGTACGATGTCACAATATTGCTAAAATCGGGATATTACTGCAGCATCACCTGGTTAAAAAAGGTGAAAGAAGCTACGTTAAGGTACATCTGCACGTTTGAAAAGAATCCGCCATGCGCTTTGGGTGAACTTGTATTTCAAAAAAAAAATAAAAAAAGGGAAAGACAAGGAAAAAAAATACAGCATTTTTTGCTGTTTAACATGTTTTGTCAAATTTAATGGAACCCAATTTTAAAACACTTGGCTGAACAGTTTTCAGATCGACCTGCTGGACCCAGTGTGAGAACAGTCTTTGACGGAACAGACTGTCCCATATAAAGACGTTCAATTATTACCATTATCATTCAGAGTAGAATCATTTTCAAGATCACCGACCTGCCAAAAAATCATAAAACCATGAACCATAGAAGCGCTTTGGCACATATTCACCAAAACACCTTCCTTCTGCATTTGAAGATTTGACCGACCGCAATCGAAAGGAAGCCTATCATACAATTGTGAATGTACGCATGGATGACCGAAGTCCTGTCTCATAGGGTTCTCAAGTTACAGCCCAAAACGCTAAATGCGCGATAAATGGCCACGTGATATGATCTACAACGTTGTCTTCGTGTACTTAGCCCTTATCAAATTCATATCAGTTCGACGGCGGTCGTGCATCTGACAGGGTTAAATACACAAGGACAATATTTACATCTGTCAAAAAGACGGCGGGTGGACCCTGCAAGCCGTAGACCTAATTGAATTTGCAAAGTGAAATAAAGAAAAAAGACTGTAAAATAGCTTGGGGTGTTCAGGTGACCTCATCAAAATGCCACAAATATAATTTGTATCACCCAGTGAGCACCATTGGTAGAGACCAAGTCAAGGTACATTTCCACTAAGCTTGGAATGAAGCCATTTTAAGGTTTAGAAGAAATCAAAACTTATGAAAATTGCATAATAATCCATAAACACGAAGAGACTCTCTTTAGCTGACCCCCTCATAGTTCATTCCCATCAGTTCTAAAGGCATCAGCTATTTTTTTTCAGTCAGAAACCACAGTTCAAGTATTTAACTATGGTTTGCCTCTAGAACTATGCCTGAGTCTGTTCTCTTATTTACCGGGGCAGAAATAAATCCCTTATAAATCAGGAAATCAGCAACGGTTGCTTAGTGACCAAATTCAGCGAGGTATTATGAAGTTTGAAAAAGCCCCCCCCCCCCCCCAACAGTTTGAAAGAAGTTTGAAACTACACACATTGTTTTCTTTTTAAATCAATTGCGCTACATTTACCAACTAAGGTGCTGGGAGTACCCGGAAATTGTCTCTTGTGAGTTCTAAGCAATTGGCCATACGGCTGCCAAATAATAATAATAATAATAATAATAATAATAATAATAATAATAATAATAATAATAATAATAATAATAATGATGATGATGATAATAATTATAAATAAATGCATAAATAAATAAATAAATGAATAAATAAATAAATATACAAATAAATAAATAAATAAATAAATAAATAAATAAATAAATAAATAAATAAATAAATAAATAAATAAATAAATAAATAAATAAATGAATAAATGAATAAATAAAAATAAATTTTAAAAAATTGAAAAAAATAAAAAACAAAACAAAACAAAAACAAATAAAAAAACAAAACACACACCAAAAAAAAAAACTCAAAAACAAAAAAAAAACTCAAAAACAAACAAAAAAAGACAAAAAAAAAACTATAAGAGAAGATTTGCTTCAAAGCAAATCTGTCTGTGTGCCTTCAAAAGTTGTAAATATTAAATGCTACAACTTTTATCCTTTGGTACTTCACATTACATTAAGCTCATGGCTGGATGCAAATTTCAAAGTCCAAATGACCTTGACCTTTGACCTTTACAGGTCACATGTAAATTGCACAGTGCTACAATACCCGCAATTTAAGCCCAACATGAACCAGATCGGATGAAAATTGACCAAGTTATGGCAAGATGAAACTTTCAAAGGGCCAAATGAACTTGACCATTGCCCTTTTGAGGTTACATTTTCTTATAAAAATATGCAGTGTTGCAATACCTACAATTTGAGTCCAACATGATTAGAATTGGATGGAAATTGGCCAAGTTATGACTGGATGAAACTTTCAAAGGTCCAAATGACCTTGACCTTCAGAGGTTACATGTAAGTTTCAAAAATGTGCAGTGTTGCAATAGCTACAGTTTGAGCCCAACATGATCAACATTTGATAAAAATTGAGCAAGTTTCGGCCAGAAGAAAGCCACCATCGAAAGTGGCCATTGACCTTGAAATGACCTTTGACCTTGAAATGACCTTTGACCTTGAGATGACATCTTCCTGAAGTGAACTTTGACCTCAAAAATTACATTTTGGCCTAAAATTGACCTTTCACCTTGACATGACCTTTGACCTTGACATGACCTTGACATTTGAGATTACCTTTGCCTTGCTATGATCGAATTCCTATACACTCGGAACCACATCTACTATAGTATATAAGATATTGAAGATTGAAAACTTTAATTAGCCTTCATTTGCATTTTTTTGAAAAGCATGACCTCTCATTATAAAAAGGCGAGACTTCATCTATAATTGTGTCAAGTTTGGAGTTTCTACGTGTAATACTTTTGAAGTGAAATGTCGGACAAATTTGCCTGTAAAGAAGAAAGAAAGAAAGAAAGAAAGAAAGAAAGAAAGAAAGAAAGAAAGAAATCCTAGAAAAACAACATGTCTGTGTTTGCACACAGACATAACAAAAACCCAACAGCTTCTGCATGACCTATTGTATACACTTGGTGGAGATCCATGCAATGTACATCGGCACCAACCTCAAGTAGTAGCTTGAAGTGGCGAAGGAAGAACAAAAATCAAAACTAATGAATGAACAAATGGATGAATGAATAAATTAATGGAGGAATAAAAACAGACAAATTGATAAATATTAAACAAAATTAATCAATAGGGATGGATGGATACAGTACTGCCGGAAAGTGTTGCGCCCATTTTCGAGTGGCCCACACGAGTGGTCTCCCAGCGGTACCTTTGCCAGAGGTATCTCTGCAGGCCAGAGCCAAGAGAGGTTTGATTACTAGGGTGGTCCCACCAATAGCAAAACAGTGGGTATGGTGCAAGCTTTTCCGGTGGTACTGTAGATAGATAAAATAGAATAGCAGCGACAACTTTACGAGACAAAATACAACTAAATAGTCCCTTATTAACTTCTGTGCAATTACTCTGTAAATAATGACAAGAATGTCAACAAACCATCTATTCTATGTTCAAATAGTCCACCCCCTTAATTAATATTGTGATGTGTTGCAACGTCATGAAGTCGAATGCTGGTGGATATGGCACTTCAGTCACAATGACGTCACAATAAATACACTACGTACTGGCCTGCGTAACATGCTTTTGGTTTCAGATATTATCATGCTCAAACATTGGGCTAGAATGCTGTCAGCGTAAATATACCACAGTAAGTACGTCTACACGTACACGTGTTTACATTATGTTACGTAAAATCTGTCATATTTTATTGTTGTCTGTTTAATAAACATCCCAACAAGCAATGTGGGTTGGTCGAATGTTGGGCCGATGTAATGTAACATTTGCCCAACATTGAGCCGACCGTCACTGCTTGCTGACCGGCTGTCGGCCTGCCGTTCAATGTAATATCAGAAATCGCGGCATTTTTATCATTTAGATGTGTTGTTTGTTTGTTTGCTTTATTGTTTGTTTCTCTGTTTTCGTTGTATGATGTAACTGTAAGGCCGAGCCATCTCGTTTTTGACGAAAGATATGCCTTACTAAAAGCACATTAGGCATAATGTTTAACCAGGGACGTGAACGTACGAGATCCATTGAGACTTCTAGACTGACAAGTAATAAATTAGGCATGAACATGTAATACATAATTATTGACAATGCATGATTTAACTTCAGAACTACAAAATATAGGCCTCTAGGTACGTCTTCAAAATATTATGTTGTTAGGCAACATATATCGAAAAAAAAATACTGCAACGTCAACCTGAATGTCTATGAAAAAAAGTACCATACGGCAAATCATTCCACATGTCGCGGTTTTACATATAAATATAATATCAGTAGAGTTGTTGCTCTTCGGAACTAGTATAGGTAATAGATGAGCAATGGAGAACTTACTTGGGCTTCGTTGGCGCTTTTATTTGAATGAAACTTGGGGAGGAGGGGGGTTACCATAACGGGGGCATGTCTTCACCTTCAGGGCATGGTACACTTTTACAGCACTTTAAATACACAGAAAATACGAATTTGCTCCAAATATGTCCTTATGTACACTAGACTTCTCATTTGAGATCTTATAAACTATATATTTTCTGACAGTATACATTTGGATTAAGCTACTAATAATAATTAAATGTCTGCAAGTGTTAAAAAATTGAATTTAAATTTCTGAATTAAAAAACTTTTATTTTACTTGTTTTTGCGGACGACCCAATCAAAAAAAAAAAAAAGAAAAGAAAAGGAAGAAAGAAAGAAAAAAAAAAAAAACAACAACAAAAAAAACAATAGCGCATACACCAAAATGGGACACACTATTTCCCGATAGGAAATGAAACAGTACACGTCTAGCAGCAAAATGGTATTTTCAATTTTGGATAAGGGTTTTGGTTCATACTTCAACAGGACGTTTAACGTATAGTTGAAATTTTGATTGTTTTCAAAAATTTTAACAGCAATAAAAATTTTAACTAAGCCCTTTTTAGATATGTGAAATATTGTTTTAGGACAGCGTTTTGTGTTCTTTCATTCGACATTACAAATTAAATCTGATTTTTGTTTTTTAAACGCTGTTTTAAATTTGATGCAACGTTCAAGGATTTTATTGAAATTTAATTACATCAATGGTGATTCCTAAATTTTATATTCAGTACCAGAAGCAAACTTGATGTTGTGTTTTCTTTGAGACAATATATACTTTTTAGGGTATAAAGTGGTAACCATAGACAGAAATTAAACATTTATATCATAAAGTATACCGCACAAAACTTGTAGATCAATGGGTTTCTTTCAAGCTTAACATGTTGCCTTGACAAGTCTTTTTTTTTTTTAACTAAGTAGGGGATGATGATGATGATGATGATGATGATGATGATGATGATGATGATGATGATGATGATGATGATGATGGGAAAATCTACCCCTTTCAATGGGAATGCAAGTCGCATATTGTATAAAAACAGTGCACCTAACATAGCGTCAGTGGTGACCCTGTACGCCTATGCTTGGGGGGTACATGATGGAGCATGTGTGCCTGAGTATATAATATAGCAACCGTCGACAATTCAGACCCCCCTCTCCCTTTTCTTGGGTAAAAACGTTTTGAAAATTAGAAAAAAAATATGGAAAAATGAATTAAAAAAAAAAACACTTTGGCCTTAATTTCTTTTAAAGCAGAGTCTTGCGTTCAACTTCATTATGACACTAGTTAACTGGTCTTAGGACAGGTGACTTAAAGTAAAAGACCAAGCTGATATTTTCATACTTAAAATCTGAAGCTCATATTTTTATTTATTGTGTTGTCGTTACGCGAATTCTACCTCAGATCATTTGTTGATCTTTCAAATGATCAAAGCCCATTTATTCGACGTACTTCAGAATCTTGCTTGTTTTTCGGAACGTTGGGGGCAGTAATAATCAGTTTGCATTTGTGCTTTGTATGCCAAGCTGTAGTCAGGTGCTGGGTGGCCTACTTGCCCCCGATATCGTGAAGCTTAAGAAGTTAGTTCCAAAACCTATCTTCAATATTTGAAGTTTATTTTTGACAGACGCTCCGCTTATTCTGCCATGTCTATCTCTTTTAATTATTCATGCAGCTCAGTTCAAGTAACAATAACCAGACGACTTCTGGGTGAAGCAACATTGCCTAATCTATGCGGATGGATTTAACGTCGTACCAAACGATTGGGGTCAAGTTGTTCGGAAGCTTATGGCGGAACAACTTGGACAAGGAGAGGGTGACTCCTAGTGAAAAATCACTTCTGGACCAGCTAGGAAATACCCAGACACCGAGCCCAGCCATAAAGAAAACCATGCCGTTGGGCACAATTCCTAACCCCACCAAAAAGAAAATTCGGCCAAGTACCGCGGCGGCTCGTATACAAACCCACCCAAGTTTCAACCCTGGGGTGTTCGATGATGTACGACCGATCACCGCGGCCTTGAGCAATGAGAGACCTTCGCTATCACAGCCCGGAGCCCAGCGACCAAAGACTCAAGCAGGTGGCCCGCGGTATTGGAACCGAGCGCCCGAACCCCCACCTGCAGACAAACCTAACCTACAGAGGAGACTGACCCTTGGGGCGGTCGACGGGATCGCGGACACTGATGCTGCCAAAAATGCAGGGTTGGCACACGCACCTGTTGGGAAGCAGTTGAAAGGGAAGGTAATCTGAATCATGATTCATTTTTGTTGAATATACACTGATGATTTTTTTTCTCTTTTAATCACAATGCTCTAGATATATGTTTATTTGCCTTTTTTCGCTCATTAAATGTGTGTTTCCAAAAAGCGTATTCAGTTGTTTATGGTCGCAACTGAGCGATTGCAGCGCCCTCTTTCTTATGGCTTCGTGTATCGACCAAAAAATGTAAACACACATTCCGTCTCGGGTTTTAATGTGTTCGTTTATGGCCTGATGCGTTTTATGGTATTTTGTGTGAATATATTGATAGTATAGGTCTAATTGTACGACAATGAACATTTACAGCAATGAAAAAGGCAACAAATTGAACCAGACGAAAAAGGTCGTATCATTGAGACCTGTTGGCCCAGTTTCCCAAAATGGCGGTTTGTTGTAGCAACAAGGCACAGGATTGGCATTTGTAGTCCGTGCCTTCAGCCCACGAGTCCTCAAGGCTGAGACCAGTACAATACCATTCGGCCTACAAAATTGTTAACATTTGTCAATGAACATTACTCCAAAAAAAGCATAACATCCCCATTCAGTCTGGCAACCAAAAAAATTAAAGACTGACCGATTTGAACTGTTGATAAACATTGATCATTTGATGCCTTACTATCCAAACACTGCGTATCAATACAATAATTGACCCAGACAAGGAGATAAAAATAGGAATAATTGAAATATAGAGAGTCACTGGAATGCAATACTTTTGTTCGCGTACCTAAAACTTGACAAAATGCATAATAGCATGCAAATACTTTTCATTTTACAGGACACTGCGAAAGTATAGAATTGATGGAACAGTAAACATTTTTTCTTGAATCAAAAATAAGATACTATACTAGGATACACATCTGTAGACATGGAACAGTAAAATTAGTTGTTGATACGTGAGGTCATAAAACTTGCTCAAGTTAAAAAGCAAAGATCAGCTCATACAAGGATCTTTGTGTGGCTGAAAGTACTAAATATGCACAGTATAAAAATCGGGCTTCATGTGATATTGAATTTTAATGAAAGAAGTATGGAGCTAATACTGTAGAACCATGATAGAACATTGTTGACTGATGTAAAATGGTTAATGGCAGTCATGGAGATACAATAATTCGTTTATCCATCAGCATGATTAATATTTATTCAAGTATATATTGTATGATATGGGCACCTGTCAGTTAATCCTTGCTCAATCCATGTCATATGATAAATTGTTTAGATTGATATCCAGCCCTGTAATTAATTGTATAATAGCACCCAATCAAATACTTTGACAGTTATCTTTATGTGACTGGTCCAGCTGAAAAAGTGTGCTAAAATAAGAGTAAGTGCAAGTTCCGGATCTTCACAGATAAAGACAATTAGGCATTGAATAATGGACAAAAGCAATGTACATGGGGAGTATTTGTAGCAGTATGCATGAAAATAACAATGGGTGCAATTTACTGGTACAAATTAATTGTCAGAATGTTTGGATCAAGTAGTCAGAACTCTTGTGCTACAGGTAACTGCTATAAATTATTAAGTGCCCGCGCTGACACACCATTTAAGTGTGTTGCAAACTTTATACCAATAGTTCTTGTTATTAAATTGTGAAAGCATCATTTAACATTGCAGGGCAGTTAAGTCTCATCAACAAAAGCTTCTCTGTTCATCATAAATTTGAGTATTTAGGAAACCCGATATAATTTGAAGATTTGTGGTGCCCAAACTGTGATCACCCGGGTACATATTCAGTTATGTTCAAATTATCATGGTTGGATTTCTTGATTTGTCTTGCAAAAAAAAAAAAAAAAATGTGAGCAGCAGTCAATGTGATCCTTGAACTATGTACCAGGGTAGACATTGGGCAGGGGAGCTAATAGTAATCGTCATTTACTTTCTCAGTGAATTACCAGCATGGCTAACTGTACTTCTTACATGTATTGTCAGACCTGCACACAGTTACCATGGTTACAAAATAAGCCTATTCTATTTTAGGATAAGTGCATGTGTGTACATGATTGATTGATTCTTTTACCGGGGTCACTGGCTGAGTGAAATATCACTGATCCTCTGCCAGGCCCTGGATGATATGTGGTAAAAAAAAAACCCACCAGATGAATTACATGAGAGCAGGTGATATGACACAAATAAATACAAAATATATATACATACAAATAAAAGATGCACCTATATTTACAGATGATACAACACCAATGAATACCAAATACTTCTACAAATAAAATTCACAATTTACATATAATATTTTGCAGAAAAAAATTAATTGACTTGACTTAATAATACACTTGGTTGCCTCAATTGTAAGACCAAGGCCAAGCAGCAAACAGGTCCCATAGTGAATATGTGCAGGGGTTAAGCTGGTGTCAAATGTTGGTGAAATGAATTTTAGAGGGGGAGGGTGGGTAATGTTCATAGACTCTGTAGTATGGCATTCCATGCTACCACACCACTGGCCAAAATGCTGTTTTGACCATAGTTAGTACAACTGGGAGAGATGTACACTGATCTGGTTGATGCAGACCTTGTTGCATGATTGTGTACACCGGCTGATGGAGTGAGCTTTATCATAATGTGGGGAGTTAATTTGTTGCCTTTAACATAAAAATATGCATAGTGAAATATATGTCAGTCTTGAAGAAGTTGCAAAAACACTTAATCCATGAAGTGTTGTAACCAATGTGTGTCCGTCTTTTTTGTAAATTATAGGGAGGGCCCTTTTGAAGAACCTCAAGTTTTTATTTTTTCAAACAGGACTCCAAGACAGTGTCACAATAATCAAAATGTAGGGGGTCAGTACTTTGTATAGCAACAGCAGTAGTTCATAGTCCAAGTATCGATCTAGATGCCCTTCCTAGAATTAATAGTTTAGAGTTAATTTTATGGATAATATGGCCATAATGGTTGTCAAAACGTAGAATATTATCTAGTTGAACACCCGTATACTTTAACCTGTTCACCTGTTCAATACCTGCATCATGAATTTTAATGGCATTTGATTTATTTATTGTTTAACCAAGGGGGGGGGGGGGGGGGCTGGTTCAGTGTACAACACACTGATCTCCCACCAGGGCCCAGATAGTACAATGGGTCACAGGGCACATGATAAGAAGCAAAATGACTAAAATAAACATATTACAGTAGAAATACTGATTAATAAAGATTTGAAAGACAATAAAAGTACAATATAACATATAGTAGTAGTTATACTTGAAACACAAGTGTAAAAACATAAATTGTCAAAATAAGACAAGATGAAATAAAATCTTGGTAAAAATTCTGAATCGTTCAGTTTAGTCAAACCAAGTAACATTAATTTGGTCTTCCTACTATTAAGGGTAAGTTGATAAGACTGAAATCAAATTGAAAAATTTTAAAAATAATGGTGCATTTCAAAATGATTTGATGATGATCACAAACTAATTGTCATATATTTTCATTCTGCAGATAGAAGAGAGGATCAGTATTGACACATTGGATGCACTGAAGAGGGCATTTTATTTGGCAGACCAGGATGGGTCCGGACAACTGGAACTGAATGAGTTCAAAAACTTATTAAAAGACCAGCTAAACTTGCCGAACAGTAAGGTATGCACTCTACTCTAGCTTTATTAGACCTGAGATTTTTAAAGTACATGTAGTGCAGTACTATATTACTCCTAAATTAAACACCCAGGGTGCCTGTACAATTTGCAGGATGTGAAACTAAAGTTCAGATTTGTGTTTAATGTTGTTACAATATTTTCCATAATTATTGGATAAACTTTGTAATATTTACAGTTTTAGTATTTCGTGGTTGTAAAAATGGTAGGGACATTTACTTAAGGGGGGCTCTGAAAGACCAAAAGGGGATAATAAAGTAAAAATATCATATCAATTAGCAGATAAGACAAGGCAAGTAGCCAAGAGGAGGTAGCTGGAGTGTACAGTGCATTTCAACCTCACTGGGTCTCATCAGGCACTGGCCGGGATTTGAAAAAGCTGCCATATTAAAAATGAGGGGTATCATTTATGTTACCATGTTGGGCACGTCTATGCATGTCCTAGACTAGAAGCCTAGTTTCAATTTCATTACCAAGTAACTCAGAATTTCAAACTAATGTTTGAACTGTTCACATTCCTGATTAGGAAAATGAACTTACTGGTTTTGGGTCAACCAGTGCAAAAACATGGAACTGCATAATTTTACACCTGATGCCCTATCACAGGGGCTAGCAGAAAAATCAATTGTTCTGCTGTGGTAAAAAAATTAAAATCTTTGCAATTTTTATTGCCACTAATGTGATAATAAAAGTACTAAGGTCCATGTTGGGATAAGCTCAATACAAAATTTTAACAATAGTGAGTGAGCTCATCTCATGGAATTGAGGCGAAAAGGCTTGATGGAAAGTCATTTGATGCATCCAATGTTTCTCCCTTTCCAAGTGCAGAAGTTTAGTGTGCTCAAAGAGGGGAGGTGTTTAGATATATTCCAATACCTTCACTTGTAAATCAAGTTCATTTACAGTGGTCCCTGTCTTGAGAGACTGCCCCTAGGTCAGGCCAAAACGTGGTGTCTCAAAACAGGTGGTCTTTCAGTGGAGGTATAACAACATGGAACATATAGCGCAGTGTTCTGAGAGAGCAGTCTTAAAATGATATGTGGTCTCTCAAGACAGGTACAACTGTATTATATAAATGGCATCATAAAAAGAGCAAGAGATTTTTGCTCACATTGAATGTGAGGCTGGTGACCCACTATGTTTTTCGGTTGTCCATCTGTCTATCCATGTTTCCATTTGTTTATGAACATAATATTTCCAGACGTACTGTCCACCCAAAACTCTCATTTACAGCATTTGTACGTTAATACCATTTCTTCGATTGATTAAATTTTGGTGACTTTGACCTGATTTTCAAGGTCACAGGACCCATGTGTGTGCAAAGATAGACCCATTAGTCAATTAATGCTTTGCATTGAAGTGCAGCGTCCAGTTTGTTCATGAAGGAAAACTGACTTGAAATTTGTTTACTTTGCAGGATGCTCAGATCGATGCTTTATTCCAAAAAATTGATTGGTCGTCAGAGGGAGCCATTACGTGGGATGAGTTCTGTACATATATGCAGCTTGAGTATGCAGAAAAAGAAGACTCCTTTTTACGGGCAAAGGAAGTTTCCTTTCACTTGCCTGCACGCATTGAAAATATGCCCCATAGAGAACCGGTGTTACGCATTGGGGACACATCTGACGGAACATTTATTGCATGTAGTCAGGATGGAATGGTTACATTTTGGTCTGCAGCTATGGATTATAAGAGATCAAGGACTGTTGTGGTTTGTACATGTACATGTTTATTAACATACGTTTTCATCCAGGCCTGTTCGTCAACTTGTATAGAATGAAGTAGAGATCCGTGGCCACAGTCATAAGGACCCCTTGTAGTTACCTCTTTTTTATTTACTTGATGCTGGTCAGTTAACACTTTGCAGTCAATGTCCACATATGTGCGGATTCATACAAGTATCCCTTGACGTCAGTGTCTGCACATATGCTTACACACTTCTGGTTTCCATAGCAACCGATAAAATAAGTGTTTTTCCTTCATTGATCAAGTAGAAAATGTATTTTTTTATGAACGCAATGGCCAAATTTACTCATAAACTATGATAGTACATGTACAATTTCTTAATAAAAGCCCTTCGGTTTCCTCCACTACACAAGTAGGTAAGAAAGTATATGACAGCATCTGTGCCATGGAGAGTGATTAATATAAGCTTGGCCTGTTTCACAATCCATATAAAATATATGGGTCTTTATCTTTTAATAAAATTTCACTCATTTTGATATTTCTTATATATTTCAATGAATAAAATACAATTTTAAAATATAATAATTTCGGTAAAAATATGGTTTCCATGGCAACAAAATATCCTGCCAATGTTAACTGTAACAGGCTCTGATGAAAACAAACCTGTGAGATATATGATCCCAGATCCGACAACTATTTTGGTAAATAACTCATGCCACCATGAACATGAAAAACTAAACATTAGTAGGGTTGTTAATGTCATTTTTTGCCAGAAACCATAAATAAGGCCAGCCTTTAAAATATTTTTGTTTCCAGTAACACAAATTTTATGAAGTGATGGGGTAGGGAAGATTTTTTTTTTTACACTCTATGAAAAATAGATGAGGGAGGGAGGATTATTATTATTATTTTTCCTGTTTAGTTCCAAATTAGGGTAAACAAGCAAGTTTCACAATAAAAAAAGGCCAAATTAAGGGTAAGAAATTAGATTCTGCATTATTCAACCAGACAAAAACTCAGTACATGTAGGAGGCCAATTTTTTGTGCACCCTGTTGGAATCCACACAGCACTTCTTGGGTCATGTTTTCAAGCCAGTAGGGAGGATTACCAGAAATGAATATATTTTTATGCTTGGCCTAATGGACAGACCCAGGCTGCCAGGATCTTATATAAAGCTTAGACTGGAAAATGGTAACACGCTTTGTATGTGGCCTGATCTCACAGTCAAAATGAGCCCTGTATGCATACTTTACTTGGAATCCTTGGCTAGCAAAACCGTTTTGATTAACATGGACTTCCTGCATTGAGTAGGACACTAACAGGCCACAATGGCTGTGGATTTGGCACTGTTAATGCAAGTGTGGTCAAATTTTGTAAACATGGAAAATTCTTATCAGCAACGTAAGTTTCCTGTCCGTATGAGACACTTAACTTTTGTGTGTAAGTAGCTCATCCATAATTTCATGAGATGCTAAAGCTGTTAGGGTACTTGCTTTGCTCCATTGTTTTTTCGTGAGGGTGTGGTGCACCCCATCAAGATGTAGATGGTCAGTGATCTTCGGAGTTAAATATTGTACAGTTTGGTGCTCAGAGGTGGTTGGCTGATATTGTTGCTTGCGTTATTTGTAAGTTTTTATTTACTTTTCTTATTGGTACTGTTAAAATCAAGTGAGTGGCCTTCAGAGAAATATTCTTTCCTTACAGACAGCGGAACAAAGTTCACGTCAGAAACCAAAATGGATTACAGACTTCGTGATTATGACGCAGTTTAACAAATTTATAGTTGGCACTGGGTAAGTATAGGGTAGAGATGATATGTGTATATACAGGTGCATATTCTAACACTGTGCGGTGCAGTAAGGCCAATTTTTGTGTGTTGTGTCCTTTAACCTTAACTGTGGACTGTCTCCTTGTGCTGAAATTTGGTAGTGGTCGACCGCAAGCGTGGATGTAGAGGGAGTGCAGAGGGTGCGTCCACACCCATCTACAAAAACCTGCAAGTTTTCTTGCTTTTTCTCCTCAATGTGTCATAAGTTTGATGAAAATATATGGAACAGCAAACTGAAGTCATGGCTTTCTGGTGCCAAGAGAGGGTGGAAAAAGGTGTGAAAATGGGAGCTTGGGGATTGGGGGTTGGACCCCCGCCCAAACTTTGAGCAGCCGTACCTATAAACTAATAAATTACTTCTAGATTACAACCCCTGAAGTGAGTCCACCAAAGTTGGCAAACTTGTCTTCATTTGTGAAGAGGCAGATAAATCCCTAAGTTCCGTTTTGAGAAGATCCTGATCTGTATAATGCCCCCTGCCTAAATAAAAAAGAAAGCAGTGAAAAGCAGCTAAAAACTTGTTGGTCAACTCATTGATTGCACAAGTGAACAGGTTAAAATAATGCTCATTGGTCACTGAAAATAGCTTGAAGGGCCAATCATGGAAGCAGTTACATTTTGCCCATATACCATACATTTGGAAGTAACATGTACCAGCTTGACTAAAAAATCTGAATTAGTCTCTGATGCAAGTTTAATTTTAACATTGTTGCATGATTATTGTTTCAAAAGCACCATGACTTATAAACTCGTGATACAAATGCTTAAGTTTTGTGATTTGCCTTTCAGAGATAGAGAAATCCAGTTCTTCGAGTTGTCTTCGTTTGAGCCATATTGCCAGATCAGTGGTCTGGAGACGGTGCCTCTCAAGCTCGACTACTGGTGAGTCACTCAGATCGGTGGTGGTTAGCAGGAGTGTTCACACGACATCTCTCCTGGAGTAGGGAGTGAGCTGGTGTATGGGGCAGAATCCTTATGGATTCATTTAGCCGGATAGTTCCTGTGCTTTCCTTATCTTTTGGAATGTGCAACTTGAAATAAAATGAGAAAAAAGAAGGCAATGTTTACATGCATGTGTATCCCCAGATTTTTGTATAGATGCCGTTGTCCCGCCCTTGAGAAACCAACCCTAGATTAGGTACGAAAGTGGTCTCATAAATCAGATGGTCTTTCAGTTGGGGTTAAATAACATTGAGAAGATCACACTAGGGGTATGATAAATGTGGCCTTAAAGGCGGATGGTCACTTCTTGGAGTGGCACCACTCTGATAGACTACAACATGATGCGATCTTAATAAATTCTGAAAATGATGTCCTTCTTTAGCGGGAAACTGAACACATGCCTGTTCATTTGTCATAGTGCATAATCATTTAGTGGCATTGTTCATATTGGCTGTGGTTGTTTGTGACCATTGTGCCACTCCAGTGATAAGATGGGAGGAAATCTCTCAGTAATGTTTATCCCAACCAGACGCAATTTATATACACATGGATATAGAATTAACTTTTATGACAGTAGGTCCTGCTATGGTAGATCTGCCGTGTTGCTAACCCTTGTTGGAATTGTATGACATGTGGTGTTTAATTACCAGTCAATTTGGGAAAGAAATTGGCTATATTGTTTTTAAAATTAAGGTGATCATAGAAATTATCAGTAATATCGCAGCTAGCACTGTAGTAACCTGTGACTGGCTTTCTTGATATGAATTTGCTTGACTTGTTTCCCTGTTACTTTCATTTAGGACTTGACTCCTTTCTTCCTCCCTCCCGCCCCCCTTCCCCCCAAAAAATCATAATAAAGTGCTGTGAATGCATGTTTTTGTTTCAACATTTAGGCATTTTATTATATAACAACATCACTGGTGTACTTGCGATCAACTTATAGCTTTGCATTGAGGGTACTCTTCAAAAACGCGTAAAATAGCTGGGATACAGAGTGAAAACTGGTCTTTGAATTTTTGCAGCTCCACAGGTCATGATGAGTGTTTACTGCTTTATGGGGACAGTCAGGGTTGTATCAATATCATTGTCATCAGCTCTGCTGGAGAATGTCTTCGGTAAGTCCACTTGAAATAATTTTTTCTCTCACATAATTTTTGTGCCATATGGGTATATAATTGTATGTTTTGAGGGAAAGTTGTAGGTAACTAAATCAAAGTGACAAGGCTGGCTGCCTTTAAAGT
Source organism: Hermodice carunculata (assembly GCA_964020975.1). Classification (NCBI taxonomy): domain Eukaryota; kingdom Metazoa; phylum Annelida; class Polychaeta; order Eunicida; family Amphinomidae; genus Hermodice; species Hermodice carunculata. The sequence continues at coordinate 23,665,294 of OZ026619.1, forward strand.
AAGAAACTTTTGTCAAGGTGTCAAAAGGTCACATCATTTTAGGTACAATATGTGAACTTATCCTGACCAGAGACTATACATGTGTGTGTATATATACATGTATTTAAGTACACATGTACATGTACATACATTGCACATATATAAACTGTAGGCTAGTTAAAATCTATGGAATTGCACATATTTGCAGATGACCATTGCAAATTTATGATGTCTTTTTTTTATAAGTACGATAATTGGTTTTAAAGAAATACAGGGTTTTTTGTGTTACCTCAAGAATGACTTAGATGCGTGGTCTGACCATGAATCCTGTCAATCTGTGTAAAATGGAACAGTAAAACTAAGTGCCAAGTCAAGAGCTGTTATGGATGATAGGTTATTCATTCACATAATTAATAATTCCATGTGGTTCTTGCTTGTTTTTAGCCAGATAAAACTAAATGTCTGAGGTTCACATGGTTCAGTTTACAATGTGTAAGATGTGTTCTGCAGTGATTAGGGGTTGAATGCCATTTAAGCTTGTTAAACACGAGGGTATGTGTTGGCCATGACTTTCAGAAATCCATGAATGAAACAGGATTCATTTAGATAGACTAGGTGCTGTATTTCTGAAAGCTACCAAGTTGGACATTTCATTTATTGCAGTCAGTTCTATGGTGAAATGTTGATGCAATGATTATGTGACTGATAATCACGAATTTATCCCTACGTGTACAGTGTCTGTTTGATTTAACTCCTTTAATTTAAAGTAATCATTGCAAGTGTGTATCAGGTTGAAGCTTGTCCAATCAACTTTAAATTTTTTTTCTAAATTTGTTCCATTTTGTCCACAGAGTAGTTCAAAGATAGCCTGTCTTTGATGTATAATCTTTGAATACTTATTACTCTGGATCATTACAACAATACAATTCAAGGACCACCCCCCCCCTCCCAAAATTGAAACCTGTCTTTTTAGCTCTGAGCTGACCATAGGTTGCGGAACATATTGCAACAATCCATCTGTCCTTCTGTCCATATGTAAAATTTTGGTTGTGAATATGATGCAGTCCACAATTTTCCAAGTTTGCCCCATATACATGTAACTTTGAGAACTTATAAGGGCATAAAATGTAGGTTGAGTTTGAGATTGGTGGGGTCACCTTTAGTATTATTGTAATACAGGGATCAAAATGTGAAAAATAATTGAGAATGCCCATTTATCTGAAGTTTCCCATTAATCATCACGAAACTTGGTAGGCATGACATTTGGGAAAAAAAGTGAAAACGTGTGAAACTCTGGTGGCATATATCATATACCCTTTGAGGAACATAATACAGACAAAAGTCTGAAGTGTAGAGTCATGCTGACACCATCAGTGGTAAAAAAAAACAGCTTCATGGGTATCAAAAAGCACAGTATTGTGATTACAAATTGAGATGGAACTACATACTTTGCACAAAGTAGGTATTATGCCAGTGGTCAAACTTTGTAAAATTTTGGATGGCCTTGAAGCACTCATTGTTCCTGGTACATGTATAAAATGATGATGATGATGATGATGATGATGATGATGATGATGATGATGATGATGATGATGATGATGATGATGATGATGATGATGATGATGATGATGATGATGATGATGATGATGATGATGATGATGATGATGATGATGATGATGATGATGATGATGATGATGAATGTGACCAGAAAATGTCTACACGCTTTGATGCACTGAGTAGTAGCAAGAAACCTCCACATCTTGAATTCCAATTGAAGGGCTGAAGAAACACTCTCCTGCTACAATTATAATGACCTAAAAAAGTTGCTGTATCATTTATGGAATTTTGAAAATCAGGGGGAGGGTTGCACTATTTATCATGCCATTCTGGATGTGGAGTTAATGTACCAACAATACTAAATGGCGCATAATCACCCAGTCTCATTTTGGCTTCCCTAATCATTTTATTAAAAAGGTACTGTTTATTGCTTTCTCACAGAATATGGAAAAAAATGCCCAAGATAGAAGGCATTGCTAGTGTGGGTATCGAAGCTGTGGCAGCTGGCCCCAACACCAAATTTATCCGCTGGAAAGTACATGGGGACTGGGTACAACAGGTAAGTTAAGGTAGGAATGCATGAGGCAGAAATTTCACTCGTAGGCCTGCAGGTAAATTTAGATTTTATATGTGAAAATATGTTGAGGATATCATAAGCCTATTAAGTTAAGTATGATATACATGTAGCTCAGTAAGTTCTCAAAACCATGTTTTGGTTAATTTTCGTCATAGTGAGGATACAGTGGTTCCCCTCTTACCTCAAGTGCACAAGAAATGTGGCCTTATTAGAGGAGTGGTCTCTCTTAAGGGGGGAATGAAATGAAAACCACACTTGATACAGGGAGAACTGGCCTCTGTAGAGGGGATGGCCTCTTGTCAGTGGGGGCCTTACAAGATGGGGACCAGTGTATATCAATATAAAAAATAGGATCTTAGCTGTAAAGAGGAATCAGCTTCTTCTCCTGTTAAAAGGTGTATGGTATAGAGCATCATCTGGTGTAACTAACTTCTGTACAGTACTAGAGGAAGAAAAGATCAACATTGGTAATATTTGTTCATACAGTTAGGTACTCAATTTTCTGTACAATGCAGGGACATTGTTACTTGGTGCCGGTTTGGCTCATATCATTCAACTTGTTAGGAAGTGCTTTAAATTTACATATGGGCAGGTTCATGTGTCAAACAAGACAAAATGTCTCTCCTGCCAAACTGACAACTTTGATGATTTAACTGTTTAAAAAGTCAGAGTCATGTTAACTCTTTCAATGCCAAATTTTGGACTTAGTCAACAGCTCTGCCTGGCACGCATTAAGCGCAATGCGCCCAATGCATGCTGAGAAAAGCTGTTGACCTGGGAAATTCTCTGGAACTATATGCATACTGGTACTTGAATGAAAGGTCTTTTTACAAGGAATAAGAATCTGGGATTCTGATGATAATTCATACTAGTTTGACTTAAGTGCATCGACTTTAGTCATTATTGGCACTAGAAGAGTTAAAATACACTGTATGTTTGGTGATAAGGAATTGTATGTTTGGAATAAATATTCTGAAGTAATGCCATTTTAATAGCTTTCCAGAAGTTTGTCTGTATCATGTCTGATTATCACCAATGCCAAGCAAAGGTCAGATATCTTGGCGTAAATCCATGTCTGTGTCTGAGATTGCCATTTTGAGCAGAGTGATAACTCTTGGTCACTTTTGAGTTGTATGGTATTGAAAATCACAACTTTTGAAGCTTTACGGTAATGTGACATTTATTTGTTTCTTTGCAGTTAAAGTACTACCATGATATTAGACAGGTGATCTCTTGTTCCAATCACGCCAACACTGCCCTTGTCATAGGTGAGTTTTGTGTTGTACATGTACATAGGTTGGATAAATATAGCCACATTTTGTGGCCGTAAATATTGGATTTTACAACTGCTCATTTTGACCAGATCTGCAAATAATGTTTTCATGTTGATTTGCCATTGTTTTGTTCATGTTTTCCACATGGCATTCTTCATTTATGTGTGCTGTTGCTAATTTTGTTCAAATTTGGCACAAGTAACCCACAGACAAAGATGAATTGAACATTTCTGGGTTAAATTGCTCTTCTTCACAAATACTGCACAATTTCCTGGTGTTGAAGTTTGATTCATTTCTGAATAAACCAGTTCTCTCTCTACCCCAGGTTGCACAACTGGAAGTACACACGTGGAAGCACAGCTGAAAGAAATTAAGGAACTGCAACCAAACCAGGAGAAGGCAAAACAAAAACCGCAGTATGCGTACTTCACTGCTCGCCCACGGCTAGAGGCTGACCAGTCTCTCTTCAAGGTCTACAAGGGAGTTAAATGCTTTGACTTCTCTAAAAAGAAGAATGTGATTGCAACTGGAGGTGAGAGACATGCTGTTGGCACCTCCTTAAAACTGCAAAAGCAATTGTGTATTTGATTGGCACCATTTAATTCCTGGCTGGACTTAATATCGTGGATGAAGAGTTAGACGGATGAGGCATTCAATGAGCAGAGTCCTATAAGAGACCTGCACGTTAATTTCCCCCTACAAATGCATACCCAGTTGTCTCTGTAACCATAGTCTCACCTGGCAAAGATACAGGTCCCTGCCTTTGCAGGGAAGCAGGACATTACTAATATTTTGGAAATAAAAGAATATTTTAGTACAGGCAGATGGAAATTTGTTCTTGTAACCAACTTAGGAAGCACTAAATGACTATGACTTTGGTATTTGTAAACTTTAATTTCTCTGAAAGACACTAATTTTTGTGAAATAGGGAGTGTCTATCCGTGCCTGTGACCTGATGACAGTGATATGCCCATGTGTCCCCCAGGATTGACAGGCGTGAGCCCTGTGCTTTGTGGCAGGAAATTAACATGCGTGTCTCATATTGAACAGTGCATTTTACTGGCGTACCAGAAACATCACAGTAAGCAGGATAATTAAATCTCTTTATCTGTTCAGCTAAGTCAGCACAAAGGAATGGATGAACTCTTTCAGCGCCACATTGGAAAGCTGTTGACCTAGACTTATATTCTATGTAACTACGGGCATGCTGGCACTTGAAAGGTCTCTTTACTAGGAACATGAATCTAGCACCCTTAAAATAATTCAGGGCAGTTCATTTTAAGTGTACAACTGTTTTAGCACATGGTACTGGAAGAGTCAAAGATGTTATCCTCACCCAGGCGGCCTTTAAAATACTTGGGTTAAAACTGGTACAAAAGTAGGTTCAGAAGTTACCATACGTGAAGTTTCAAAAATCAGTGGGTTTGTGTCAAGTGTATTTTCATTTGTTTTGTAACTATATTTCTGGGTGTTTAAACTCTGTAGCATAGTGTATAAACTCTTGCTGTGTTGACTGTTTCTGTGTGGCAATAATACATCGTATACATTTATTTGCGTATAGTACATTTTGTGATCAACAGATGGTGTTTTAAGGTGGGTAGCTTGGCAAAGGGCAAGGTATCAATAGAAACCTTAGTTATGTGGTGTATTATCCCTTGGTGTGACCCATCAATGCCTTAATTATAATGCTGTTGGCCATGTTTTCAGGTATGGACCGAATAGTGAGGTTATGGAACCCTTATGTAGCTGGGTAAGTGTTTAATGTCATTCCCTACAAGTGGACTACATTTTCAGCATACATGATGTTTGTTTTAAATCATATCTTAAGTGTGACCATAAACTGAAAGTGGCATGTTACATGTAGGTCTGTGAAGTGTCAAGGCTTTTTACTATATAGCTTTATAAATTGTCATGTAAGAAAAGATATGACATTTGAGATATACAGGAAACCATCTCATGTCATCTGAAGATACAGACTTTACCATTACCTTGGAGCAAGGCAAATTGTACGATTCACCGTGGTAACTAATCAAAAGTTTCCATATGTCATAAAGGTGCTGTTCATTGGGAAATGTCCTAATCTGCAGTTCAGAAATCAACCTCAACCATTTATATTGTTGTTTTCAAACTTACACCCCAAACTTTGTTACGTACATGTACATTCAAATTGTTTTCATGCACCTGTTTTCATGCATCACCCCTTTCAATTCAACTTACTTTTGCAACATTATCTTGTATTAAAACACTTAGGAACACAAGGTTATCTTGTATACTTTAAAACACTTAGGAACACAAGGATGCCTAATTGTGTGAATTTGCTGAAAATATATAGGGACTTTTATGCAGTCCTGTATTATGCAATTATAATACATGTATCAGAAAATGCAAACTTTATGAAGTTTATACTTTGTTATGTAGACTGTGTTTAGACAAAAACCTAAAAAAAATTCTTTTCTTTTTTTACTGACAGGAAGCCAACTGGCATGCTACGTGGACACAATGCTCCTATATTTTATTTATTTATTGCTGAGGAAGAGAACAGACTTTTCAGTTTGTCCACAGATAAATGTATCAAGGTAAGATCCCCAATGTTCAGTCCAAATATTTGTACAGTTTTAATGTGCACCATAAAATATTCAAGGTTTGTGCCTTGTCACCTGCATGCCATCAGAAATGTTTATATGGATTCTTAGTTATGATGACTTTGGTTGCCATGGTTACAGGTGTGGGACATAGGGGACCAGAGTTGCCTGCTAACTGTCCGTCCCAAAGGTCACAAGATTCGAGGAGACCTTCAGGCCTGCCACTATTCCACTGTCAGCAAGGCACTGGCCGTGGCCACAGACCAGATCAATGCCCTACAGCTCAGACTCAAGTAAGACATCTTACCCTTCAATCTGTGCTCGGAAAAGATTTCTGTTGCGGTAGGGATAAAGAAGGGTCCTCATCTTCCTGCACCTAAAATGTGACTCTTGACGAGTTTAAAACTTAACAAACTCTTTCGGTGCTAATCAGGACATCAAGTTAGTGTTAAATCAGAGAACAAGTTAGTACAAATCAGAAATGAAGTAGGTGCTAAATTAGAGACCAGGCTGGTGCTAAATCAGAGACTGAGTTAGTGCTGAGTTAGACACCAGTTTCGTGCTGAGTTGGAGATGGACTTAGTGCTAAGTTGGAGATGGACTTAGCACTAAGTTGGAAACTGAAAACTGTTAGAGCTTTTTGTCTTTTTGTGCAAGCTTTGTGTGCAGTGTTCACAAGGTTGCCATGGAAACCTTGACCTTGACCATTTTTCTGCCAGTCAACTACAAGCATTATGCTGCTATGATATGTGAATGAAATGTCTTTTAGCAAGAAATTTCAATCAGGTGTCATTAGAATAATTCAGATGAGTACAGCTTTAGTTCTTACAAACACTCAAAAAGTTAATTTACAATTTTTGTCAGACACCATCCATGGTACAGACATGTATTGTAGATGCTTTGTTGATCAATTTACAAAGATGACTTAAACTGAAAAATGAATTGGGGGAAAAAAGTGTCCAGCTGCAGTGTGTCTCTGATCTATGTCCATGTTTTGACATTAACAAACCATGGTGAAATAATGGTCAATTCTAGCCAAAGCCAAACATAAACAGTCCACCAGTACTGAACATGGCCTTAGACCAGAGAGGTCAAAGTATCTGGAGAGTTAAACATACTGCTTGTACGTGACAGAAAATATAAACTACAGTTGTGTGCATCAAGCACTAAAATCTATTTAGTCATGGATAGAGTAGTCTCTTACTGTATATAGATTATTGATATGGTTGTCCCTGTCATGACAGACCACCCTCTCATAAGAAACTGATTTACAGATTCCCAAGTACTTCACTCTCCATGTTGATCTACTCATCATGAGAGACCACCTTGGTGTAAAGACCACTTTAAGTTGCAGTCAAGGTGATCCCTGGTGCCAGGGACCACAGTGATATTTTTCCAGACCTTGGCTCCCTTTTGTTGTTGATGAAAATACAGAAATGCAGCTGTATGTATGATAGTGAATGAGAATGAGGGAGGATTCCCCATTATATAAGTGTCTTCATCTTGTGTACTTGCAGGCCTGTGTTACATGCAGACATTGTGATCACACACAAGGAGCCTATCCTGACGTGTTTATACAACCCCACCTTTAAGCAAGTCATCACCAGTTCCGCGGGATCGGTGAGAATGACCCCCATTTCTCCTTACTATTTGTGTTTGTAGTCTAGATAACAGTGGAGAATTGTATTTTGGACTTGTCTGCTTATACCCAATGGGCACCATCTTGAGAGACCACCCCTTGGGCAGGTCTAAAAGTGGTCTCTCTTAATAGGCTGTATCTTGTTATAAGTACAGTAACATGAATGGGGTAAACACTAGGGATCTGTTAAATGTGGTCCCTGAATCCAGGTCACCTGTCAAAAAGGGACCCCAGCGTTGTAGGAGTTTACAGGAAATGGGGACCCTCCAAGTGTATTCAAACCACAATTCATCAAATTAGGTTGTTTGGCTTTAAAAAAAAAGAAAAGAAAAGAAAAGAAAAAAAAAAACCTAGACATTGATCATGTGAGTACAGATGCACTTGGTATTTTTATGACAATATGCCAAGGATGCGGTGGAAGTTTCCATGTGAGTCACAAGGGCACACCAGTGTCTAACATGGAGACTCTATTTTTTGTGATTAATGGTTAAAATTGAGAATATTTACGGTACACCACTTTGCCTTTTGTCACTCAAAAAAACAAAAAAAAAAAAAAAAAAAAACTGGGATAGGACACTTTAATGGGCAGGGGTACCAAATATGTATAGCACAACCAAATATGTATAGCACAACACACACACACACACACACACACACACTCTTCAATGGGCAGGGGTACCAAATATGTATAGCACAACACACACACACATGTATATATGTGTATGTATATGTATATGTATATATGTATATATATATATACATACATACATACATACATACATACATGTACATTGTATAACATAATATGTATGTGTGTATGTACATGTATGTGTAAATTAAATACATTGCTATGTTGTTAATAGCCTTCTGGTGGTGATTATACTGTTAACAAATCAGATTCACATTTTCTTTCTTTTTGTTTAGCAGAGACAAATTTGAGATATTAAATACATGCGAAAGATGTAAAATGACATATTTCCAGAAATGAGTCCACGTGAAATGCAGCACATTTACAATAAGACACATTTTATTTATAATGATGCACATATGCACATTGGATGCTTTGTTGTCCAGGTAATCAAGGTCTGGGACTTTGAGAGTGGCAATGCTATATTTGACTATGGAGATGCTCATGGGGATAGTGCAATCACTTGTATGACTATGGACAATACCAATCGCAGGTAAGATTGATAAGGGTGTTCGTTCAGTGTCTGATATCTATTTAAATATTCCATGCATGTATTTTCAAATCCACCATGAGCCAGTATCTTATATGGCGACCCATAACATGATGAGGGATACACATGTACATGTAGATTTTGGCCAGTGGGCATCATAGGCGTAATGTGGTCATCCAGCGTACATGTAACCTGACATATGTACAGTTGAAATAGATGGACTTAACAAAATTTTGAAGAATTGTGCAGTGCTTGGCTATATGGTCTCATCCACCCGATCACCAGCCTCAGAACCATCTATTTCAGGTGCATGTCATGTTCAGATAGGCTATCTGAAATGCAGACGTAGAATCTTTTTGTGTTTGGTACAGTGCTACTATGCATAGTAAATTTTGATCTTTTCTGACAAAAGTGCATACAATTAGTTTCGGGATTTGGTTTGCCGCATGGGTATCAAATGCAGACGTCAAAACTGAAAAATGGTGTTGATCATGCAACTCAATTTTGTCGCAACCCAAACCCAAGCACTACATTTAGCCCATTGCGTGTTCATCCGCACAACCTTTGCATGACCAATTATTTATATTGAGTCAAATCGGTAGCTTCTAATCTTTGAATTGATATATGACCGGCCTATAGTTATATCTCGTCTACATGGACCGTCCACTCTGTTTTACCCTAGTGGTCATTTTTGGAGTTACTATACATGTATGCTTGGGGCATTGGAAGTTTGTGTAGGCTAGGCCTGGGTGAGACCATACATAAGGAGAATGAATCTGAGGCAGCATTTTTCAAACTTGTAACTTTTTACATCTTCAACCCTCTTAATAGCTTCGAATTGATAGTGAGTTAACAACTTGAAATGGGGCCTCAATGCACCCAAAGAGAAGCTGTTAACATAAAACAGGCTGTTCTGGCCAGGCTCATTGACAAATCAAGGTGTTCTTAATTAACACTTTATTAGTTTTAAAAAGTCATTCAAACAGATGATATTTTTGTACAAGCTGGTTTTGGATGATGTACAGGTAGAAGGGAAAGGTGGTTACTTCACGACTAAATTTCAGTCGTTGGTATTCTGATCTTATGATCAATATCAAAGTACAACTGAACTCTGTGTAACAAAAAATTCCCCAAGACTACACACTCAGGGGCTGTCCCAGAGATCAGCTAGAAGAGTCAAAAAACAATGTTGACCCCCAAGATAGAGCCACACTGTTGGCTCCTAAGCAGAATGGAGACATCAGTGACCGAGAAAACTTCTTCGTCACGCCATACAACACAGCACTCCCACCACGGAGCGATATGATTTCCAAACATTGGAATATACTAGAAAACCTTTAGATATGCAGAAACTTTTAAAGACAAAGGAATAATCCTAGGGTTTAAAAGAGCACCAAATATATGTGACATTCTGGTCCACCCCATAATTAGACACAGTGATGACACACTGCAGCCACCAGCCATCACAGGAAGACAACAGAAAAATGACTGCAATAGACACAATTGCAAATACTGTACACACCTGAACACCTCAGGTACAATAACTATCTCACAAACAGGAGGAAAATACAGAGTCCCAAAAGGAGGGTGCTGTGAACGCTCCAATCTAGTGTACCTCCTTAGTTGCAGATACCGCAACGAACAATGTGAGGGACAAACAAAACGTCCACTATGTGACAGATTGCGTGAACACTACAGATACATCAGCACACTGAATGTAATTCAGCCCCTGGGTAGACATTTCACCCAGGCAGCACACCATGAACTCAATATTGAAGTTCACATACTTGAGTACATCCACCCCCACCCCCCACCCCCCCTCCCAGATTAGAATGTAAAGTGAAAATTCATTATAATGACACCATTTGTTCCCTTAGAAGTGTGCCGGATAACTGAATATGTCAGATACATGTAAATGAATCAAATAACAAAGAAAATGAACTTTTTCCATTCAAAACTTGTGATTCTTATAATGAATATATGAGTGTCGTTATAATGAGGTTTCACTGTACCACAGAGTTACGCCTAACTAGGGAATGCCACTGGATGCACCAGCTCCAAACAATTGAGCCATTTGGTCTCAGTACCATGGGAAATTGAGCTTTCTTGTGCAGTCCCATACTAAATTTTTATTGTCTTAGCTCACTTTCCAATGATAAGCATGCATAGATTGACACACCCATGTGAATCATGTGAATCTTCATAAAAAAACTGCACACAGATATGAACATCCTACAGGAACAGTGCATCAACGCTTTCCAGGGCCCTGATATAGGGCAAGGGCTACTTAACCCCGGTGTGTCCCTTCCAGTCAACCCAACATAAATATTTCGCACCAAACCAGGTCGAAATTAGAGGGAGATCCCCAGCCAGGGAATTCCCACTCTGGACCTGATACAGCCAATGGGAACCAGATTTATATTATGACACACATACAATTGTATTACATCATAGTGCTGCTGAAATGTAAACACAAACACACGTGTAATGTAACTACAACAGCACGCTACTTTGGTATCAATAGTTTTTTAACATACAGTTCCTGATGAGATACAGTATCAAAACTGGTAGAACCTGCGTTTGCCAGTCAACGGCTACTTGCCGAGTCTTGCTCATGAACTCGGTGTAATTAAAGGTGCTCTTTCTGGCTGATACTACCGTCTTGAGAGAGAACTCCAGTGGGAGACCATCTGCCTCGAAATACCTTTTCTCTTACTGAACATTACCACTCATGGTGTTATTTATTCTTCCTGTGAATGACCACCTGTCTTGACAGATCACAGTTTGGTCACCTTTAGGGTGACCATTGAAGACAGGTTTCACTGTGTTGCGAAAGACCCGGTCAGCTGCTGGTATCTAGTACATGTACCAGCCCAAACTGAAAGGTTAATCGTAAAAGCTTCCCTCTTAACACAGCCAGAAGCTTCTGGATGTCAAATGTTGTGTGCTTGTATTTTGAATCAAACATCCCCAGGCCGTTATTCCATGGGGTAGCTCTCTGAGGACTGAGTCAACAGCTTTCCTTGTCAAGGAAAGTTTTTGACCAATCACCAGCAATTCTTGATGTAAACAAAAAGCAGATAGGATTTATGATACTGGAGCCTTATGGGTAATTTTTAATGACAAATCGTAACATTAAAATGATAAATAAAGATCACAGATAATACTATTTATCTCTGTGATTTGTGTCAAATCTTATATCTCAACTTATTGCTGTTTGTGGCGGTTACCATGGATACATTAATTTTAACAGGTTGATAACAGGAGGTCGCGATGGCTGCATCAGGATCTGGAATTATAACAATGGACATTGTCTGAGGGTGCTCAAGAAAGGTAAGTTTTAACTGTTCTAAGGTCACTTAATTTTGCTGTTTGTTTATTTCTGCTTATTTGATTAAAGATACAGAACTGTGAAGATTAAAGCATATGTAAAACCCAATGAATAATATTAATTTAATATTGGTTTATTAGGAACTATGTCCAAAAGAGTCAACTTAAAAATTTCAGTAAAATGCATGTAATGCAAAAGGAAAAATAAGTGCATAGTTTGTGTATGTGAAAATAATTACCTTTACACAACACTGGCCACCACTGAATTGATGTAGTTTAGATACAGCAGTACAGTGAAACCTGTCTTAAAAGACCACCTGTAGGAATGAGTCAATTGTGGTCTCTGAAGACAGGTGGTCTTTTGTAGGAGGCAGAAATAAGATGAAAAGTACAAAGCAACATACCCTGGAATGGTGGTCTTTCAAGACAGATGGTCTCAGGTTGGAGGTGTTTCTCAAGATAGGGACCACTGTACATAATACACAGTACATCAAAAGGAATGATATAAAATCTTGTTCTGTGTTTTAATGTATTTGTGGTGCAAAAGCTTATGATACTTTCTTTTCTGTTTTCTTCAAGTGTACTTTCAAGCTCAGCTGACTTGTCAGTCGGATGAACATATATGATACACTGTAGTCAGTCATCCGTCCATCCACAATACAGTTTTGACTGTTTCTCCAAAACTATCAGGCATCTATCCAATTCATCTTTGGTTGTAATGTACCTTGAGTGGTTTCTACCAAATGTATTGAAATTGTTCCACTCCAGTCATTTTTAGATTTTTTAAATGGATTCTTTTGTTCACTTTTTGGTCAGATCTTAAAAAATCTACATTGTTCAATTGTGTGTGTATCTGTAGCTTCCAGGGAATGTCTTACTTTACTGGTTTGTGCATTTGCTAGTGTATAACCATATTAACTCTTTCAGTAACAATCACGTCTTACGTCAATCTACTTAAGTCAAACTAGTCTGAATTATCATTAAGATCCCAGATTCATATTCCTCATAAAAAGACCTTTCATTCAAGTACCAGCATGCCTCTAGTTCCCGAGAGAATACCCAGGCCTTTCTTGGTGCGCAATGTGCCCAATGGGCGGACCTAGAAAAACCGTTGACTCAGTCTAAAAAATTGGCACTCAAAGAGTCAAACTTTAACTCTAAAGGTCTAGGTTGGACTTACCTGCACAATATTTGCCAAGTTTGAAGCAGCAACACAAGCCAAGAGATGAAAATTACATAATGGATGTCACTGTGACATTTAACCTGCTGATCAAGCCTTCTACATGAGAGACACTCCCAAGTTCAGACATACAATGTATGTAGAGTCCATTCATACCCAGTATATTATAAGGTGATAGTAGATCCTAGGCCCATGACTGCTGTTAAACAATCAGAATGCAGCTATGGGGTTTACTCATGGTGTTGTTCATTTTGACCTTGAGTGACTTTGAAAGGTCAAACTGATATTGAAAGATATTGCAGTGATGATGGTCTTAGACAAAGGTGATCTCAGTATTATTCTGAAGGTGACAGGATCACTTCAGTCTGTTCATCTTGTGTCAGCTGAACACAGGACTGCCATGGTCCTCTTGTTCCATCACCTTGCATGGCATGAGTGTGAAATTCTTGATCAAGTTTTACAGTGTATTTGTCACTCAAGGACACAGAGCTATAGTTAGTACTGTTGCTTGCAGTGACACGTATTCACTTAATATTTACCCATTCCTGATCAGAGTATGACTGAGCCAATAACTATTGACTTAGCTAGGGTGTGTCATCATGAATGGTCTTACATAAAAATCTTGCCAAAATGTTTTCTAGTAATGAGAAATTTAAGTAAAAATGTTAAGGCAGATGACAATTTACATCTGGGGGATTGGATTGGAAAGGGTTAAATTTGCACAGTTCACCTTCCTGCATATAATCATCATACAGGCGGCGGGGGGGGGGGGGGGGGGGGGGGCTTGACTATCTTCATATGTCATTTCTTTTTTAATGGCAGTCAGTCAAAAAGCATGCTAGTAGGAGACTGGAGAAACGGCCTGGTAGATACAATGTCTGGAGGTTTTGAGCAGTCATTACAAGTGATCAGTAAACATGGCAAACTCTGTGGTGTTCAGTTGTAGTTTGTTTTGTTTCAGAATCTGAAAATGAAGAGGTGTGTGCTTTAACCTATGTAGAAATGAACAAAAACAGGTAAGTCAGGATTTTTGCATAACGTCTTTTTAGTTGCATAAATACAGTAAAAAATCTGCATATCACAAAGTAGACCCTACGCATAACCTCCACTGAATCCTTGGACCTGTGAATATGTAAAATATCAATTATCTAGCTGAAGCCCTGAAGCTGGTTAACTTCATAATTATAATGGGCAAATTTGGACAGGGTAAGGGTCACGAGAGGCAATTAGTGTGTAATGTATTTTGACCCATCTGTGTCTCATCAGGCACTGGCAGAGATCTCGGAGGCACTCCATATTTATATGAAGGGGTAACAGTTCTGTTGCTATGCAGGACACGTCTGTGCTCGTATTTTTTTGAGGGCAGCAGCCAAATTTTGGTTTAGTTACCACCTAACTCCAAATTTTAAACTTATGTTTACATTCCATATTATGAAAGCAAACATACTGGTTTGGTGTCAACCAGTACTAAAATATGGAACTGTTTAACCAGGTGGATTGCATGTGTTTGCATGTACCCCATTCTTTATCACAGGGACTTGCAGAAAAATAAAATGTTTATTTGTACTGCTATGCTCAATAAAATTTAAACCCCTTGATATTTCTGTTATGTACTACTGGGGCACTAGAAGTACTAAGTTTCATATGGAGAAGAGCTCGATATGAAAACTTTAGTATTAGACAGAGCAAGTGAGCTCATCTCCGTTACTTGGAAACAACAAATTTCTGGTGGTAAGTGGTTGTATGCACCTAAAGTACTCCTGTAAGTCTGACAACTTTTGCTGCAAAACTGATCAACATATTGAATGTACCTTGAACGTAGAAGTTTATGGGAATACACGCCTCATATTTAGCCCACAATAATTTTGTGCATGCACCCAAATACACATAAAATTGCTAATGGCGACCTGTCCTATTGTAGGTATGTCATTGCTGTTGGCTGGGACAAGAGAATCAATATGTACTCAGATGCTCACGATGCTCTACATCATGTGCAGCATCCCTTGCCTAAGTGGGCAGATGATGTGGTAGGTAGCATATAATTTTTATAACCTTTATGCTTAGAAAAGAACTTGAAATGTGAAAGGTCTAGAGTACAAATTCT
Organism: Hermodice carunculata; assembly: GCA_964020975.1. Lineage (NCBI taxonomy): Eukaryota > Metazoa > Annelida > Polychaeta > Eunicida > Amphinomidae > Hermodice > Hermodice carunculata. Next base: position 23,680,694 of record OZ026619.1, read on the forward strand.
GTAGTACAATCTGTTGTTTTGTGTTTGTATTTTCTACTCTTGAACTATCAGTGGGTGTATTTGATTTTTTAAAGGCATATTGATGGATGTACATGTAAAACTAAATGATTGCAGAAATTGAACCTTATTCTTGCTACTTCTTGGTATCTAAGATAACATAATTATAACATTTCATGGCTACATGACCATTTGTGTCTGCATACATGCAGTCAATTAAGTATTGAAAAAAGTACTTTGGGAGACTGATAATGATATAGTTTGTTTCTCAGGAGCTGCCTGCTTTAATTTTGGAGCTGTTCCTAGCACTTTTTATTTCTTTAACAAAAAGAGAAATGTGTCTTGTGTAAATTTGTTCTCTCTTGATGTAGTTTAAGCTATGTTTTGACCCTTTGAGTTACAAAAGTGGATAAAAAGATGGAAAAAGTTAAAAAAAACGTCGCATCTTCACTAAACTTTGCTAAAATTGTACCTAAGAAAATCTAAATTTATGAGTTAAAAATTTATTATATGCATAAATATAAATGTTTGTCATGGTTATAGGCCAATGGACACACAGAAGACATCTTGTCAGTAGCTCAATGTAAACCCAATCTCCTGGCCACCTCCAGTTATGATGGGGAGATCATTGTGTGGAACCTTGTATCTGGTCACATTTTCTGTCACTTGAGGGCGCCACCACCTGAAGACTATGTGGACCAGTCTTGTAAGTCTTTTTTATTCTGATGGTGAAGTAGATTAATCTTGCATGCAACAATCATCATGTACATGTAGCTTGTATATGTGCTGTTCTATGTACTGTGTAGAAGCCCCCCCCCCCCCCCCCCCCGAAAAAAAAAGAAAAAGAAAAAAAAGAAATCTTGTTTAGGGATGGTTCAACATTATCATCTCTTTTGAAATAGTGCTTAGGGTACTAAATTTCATAACCCTGCCCCCACCCCACCCCACCCCCAAAGTTAGTACCTTACAAATGATGATTTTCCCAAAAAGTCATAGCAAAGTTGCACAAAACAGGCAAAAAATCTGACCATCATTTTCCATATTCCATGAAAGTGTACAGACCAATTTAACCCCCTCCCCCATGCGTACTCTAATTACTAATTAAAAAATGATGGAAATGTTGAACCATCCCTTAGGGATCATCTGGAAAGTCATGCTCCAGGAACTTCTTTCTGCAGCTGGAATGTGACATGCCAAGCAATACACAATCTATGGATAGGATATTAGCATGTTGGTGTTTGAATTAAAAACTCTTTTGCATAGAAATTTGTGCAGTTCCCACATTTATTCTACTTCGATGTATGACAAAAATGTTACTACAATAGTGGAAAGTTAGGGGGAAATTACATTGTGTTTGTTGTTGTTTTTTCTCTTTAGTGGATGGAGACTTGAGCATCAACAAACTGCTGTTCATTCCCTCGCGTAGCTATAACAAGGATGCTGCCTCCCTTATTGCCAGCGGACCTCGCGGACATATCCATTTCTGGAACGTCTTTCACGGCGGGAATCTCATGGCACAGTTCCCAGGGGTAAGGAACAGTGGGCCATGTGATTGTGTATCATGTACATAGGTTTATACTTGAATGTATGTTATGAAAATACCACCTCCATTGCACAGTTTCCTTTCTAGAGGAGGTGATCTCTCCAGGAATTTTTTAGAGAGTGGAAACTACTGTATTCAGTATAGATATCGACTCAGTAAATATACTGCATTACCCTGTTGATATGGCACTCGCACATAACTACCTCCATTGAACCATTCTTTTCAGAAATGGGGATTTGGTCGAGTGGATATGTGCGTTTCTCACTTCAGCTAGGTGACTGGTGCCAAAGGTTGCAGGTTTGAGTCCCACTCATTCCGAACATAAAATATAGATACTTACAGTTACATGCATGATACTTAGACAAGTCAAGTGTAGTTTTTCCATGGTTGTCTCTAGTCATGGACATTTTTGGTGTTAATTGTACTTTAAGGCAGAGGATGTACACAACATACCAGTTGTACTTTGCTGTCCTAAATGAAGTCATTCAGGAACTATTAGTTCTGTGTGTGGTCACAAGATGGCAGCACTGAATAGAACGGAAAGACAAAAATTTCAATTTGTTGCCAAATCTGGTCTGTTGATCTGAAAATTTAACAGGGCTGTGCATTGAAGGTAGGTTGTAAAAAATGTGTTGATGGCAAGTACGTGTCTTGACAACAGAAGAACGATATTAACAACTATTTTATTTATGTGTCACAGTCCAAGTTGCCCAGCGGCATGGTGTCAGCCATGGGCATCACAAGTACAGATAAGATGCTCTTCACAGCAGACAGTCTAGGCTTTATCTATGTGTGGAACATCGAGGGTTACTGCCTAACCAAATGTGAGACAGACAGTCCCGAATGTGAGTGCATTTGTGCAATATGCTCAATTTTTACAGCAAGGAGACATTGGCATGTCAGATACATTTGAATGGTCTTTCAGTGCCAGTGATAACAAATCACAAGCTCCTCAGCTGTGATGTGATAATTCCAGATTCAAATTTCTGTAAAGTGACCTCTCATGCAAGTACCAGCCTGTATATCCCCAGGAAAAAAAAAAGGTCAACAGATTACCTCAGCGTGCTTTTAGTACACAATGCACCCAAAATGTGCCTGGGAAACCTGTCGACTCAGTTTCAATTAAACACTAGAAGGGTTCATGGTCATACCATTTGTGTGTATATCAGGGGGACTGTATTAACATTTTAATTTAGTGCATGGAGTAAATGGATGCCTAAGGCATGCTGAGGAAAGCTGTTGAGTCGGAATGCCTTGGAACTGATGCTAATACAGGCATGCTGTTACTTTAACTCATTCCATACCAGTCCCTGATTTTTCTGTATGTTTACTTGGATTTATGATGACAATTACACATTTAAATTCTTCATGAAAAGAGCTTTCATTCAAGTACCAACATGCCTATAGTCTCAAGTCAGTGGTTCTGGCACTGCCTGGCAAGTCATGCTGCAGCTGCCATTGTGGCAGCTGCAGCATGACTTGCCAGGCAGTGCCAGAACCACTGACCAAGGCCTGTGACCATAGTCTGGAATGAGGTAATAAAGGTATTTTTTCTTTTTTTAATAAAAAGTTTTAAGTTGTAACCATTATTGGTGCTTCTGATGAATGTTACTTTTGTTATGATTAGCACTTAGTGAGTCGCATGTACTTGCTATTAAGACCACATGTACACAATAAGTTGTCTGTGTTATATGTTGTCTGAAGAGAGGTGATGACTCGTAGAATTGTTTACATATTGCAGTAATAACAATGTGGCGAGGCCATGTAGGCAATGTCACGTGTCTGACCCTGGTCGAGGAGCAGAAGATGCTACTGTCCTCATCCATGGACTGCACAGTCCGGGTTTGGACTTTCGATGGCGAGTATGTAGGTATGTATGGTTTCTTGGTATCTGATGGGCAAGTGTTAAGTATAGGAGATAAAAAAAAGGAACATAAACTTAGTGCTGATGGAGTAATTTTGTCTGGGATGTACATGTAGTGGTGATTGGGAGATAAAATTAACATGAACTTAAGTGCTAATGGAATAATATTTTGAGTGCAATCTATTTGGGACAATCTTCTGCTTTATATATTTAACATTCTGGACACTAGGCAATTTGTAACTCGATGTATTTAGAGCTGATATGTCCACTCTTTGGGCCCAGAGGGTTAAAGTCAACGCTTTCAGTGCTAAACAGCTTTCTTTGATATGCTTTGGAGGCCAAGCACAGCAAGGAAAGTTGTTGCCCTGGAACTTAATTAGGAGGTATGCTGCTACTTGAGTGAAAGGTCTTGATTCAAGAATACATTGTATTTGAGTATGAAATCTTAAAATAATTCATAGTGAGCACAACTTTAGTCATGATAATAATCGAAAGAGTTACAATGCATTGTCAGCTGATTTTCAGAGTTTTTTCTGTAAATATACTAGTACTTTTCTTCGTTCTCACTTAAATTTCAGTGTTTTCTGGCGCATGTCAATGTCAGTATTTTCCACAAAAAAGCATGCTCATCCCTGTTTTGTGTGTGATGGTTGAGATTTCAACTGCATGTACATAGTGCATCATATTCTTGGGGCAACTGAAAAAAATGTTTGGACAAGTTGTGGAAATCATTGATTATTATGGTTGTTTTTGCTGAATATTTAGCTTAGACAAGGAGCCACTACTCAGAGAGACACGTACGGGTACAGGCTCCAAACATGTTCTGAGTAGTTACCTGCTGAAGACCCCTTAGTTTATTTGGGCTTATACAGCCTATGTCAAAATTCTACAGAGGACAATGTGCAATATGGCGAGTAGTACTTCCATATGTATATAGGTTAGACAGTGGCAGATTAGCTTATGGAGAGTAAAGAGTTTGGACTGTGGAATAGGGTAATGACTGCCACAAAGTGCTTCTGGACAAAAAGACACAAATGCAATTGGATGGAAGTTGGACCAAATTCTTTATAGTAGTAGTAGAATTTATTGACTTTAAAGGTCCAAAGCATACATAAGGCAAATAATACATATTATATATATAGTCTATAAACAATAACGATTAATAATCACAATTTAAGTAAGTTTTAACAAAATCTCATGGATCACCCTGAAGTCTCTTACTTGCTGCGCCTGAATAACACACCGAGGGTATACCATAGAAGTGTGTCCATGAGTGTCCCTTATACTTTGTACCAGAGGGCACCACTGAAGGGCGTGTGCCTCGTCTTGCATCTGTCCACACGGGCATAATCTTTGATCCCGAGGTAAGCGGGACCACCTTCCAGTTTCTATCTTCAGTCTATGCGCCGACAGACGAAGGCGCGAGAATGACACTTGTATGTATTCCGGTATATGCGCTTCAATCTCTTTACCATACACTTCATGTACTTCTGAAGATGGGTTCATTTCTTTGTACACCATGTACTTTGACCGCTCAGACTGCCTAACTCGGTCTTTTACCTTTGAGACACCGTTTAATAAAACGTCATCCAACCCCAACAATGAATTAATGTATGATCCAGTACTGGTTACCTCTGATCTGGTTAGTCTGATGGCAAACATAAGAGGGTCGTCCTGCATATTTTTCCTCTCATTAATTATTTTCTGGAAGAACGTCCTCTGTCTGTACTTGACAAGGTCAGTCAACATTGGATATCCCAATTCTACAAGGCACAGATCATTCGTCGTGGATGCACGAACCCCCAATAAAGCCTTTAAGGCACTCATATATATACACTCCATCTTCTTCAACCCCACGTTAAGCCAACTTTCGCATGCGTACAAAATTGCAGCTATAAAAGCGGCATCTAAGACCTTCTTCTTTACCGTGAACGGCATGTCCGTATTTCTACTAAAAAATGATATAAGCTTCAATAGATGCTTTCTTACAGCTTTAGCATGTTCTGACACTGCCGTAACTGTACTTCCGTCGCAAGTGAATATACTGCCCAAATACACGTATTTATCACAGTGTTCTACCCGGAGAATATCTGTACCCGTACCTATCGAGAAGGGAAGACGATCCTGCTGGGTACCATTAATGGCCATAAACTTCGTTTTACATTCATTGATCACCATGCTACTGGAAGTACAAAAGTCTTTCAAAATTTTCAGCTTTTCAGCACATTTTTCCCTAGAACTGGCAAGGATCACAGTGTCGTCCATTAACATCATTATGTGCAACCACTTAAAAAAACTGTCAAATGCACACTTTTCTTTCACACTTCTAATTAAGTCGTTTACAAAAACTGTAAATAAAAAACATGATGTTGGAGATCCTTGTCTGACACCTATAACTGCTGAGATAACGGCTAGCCCCAGAATACTCTTCGACACCCTATACATGGACACTATTGCCAGTAGCATTACAACACCACATCCTAATCGCTGAAGTACCTTTATTAAAGCAAGTCTAGGCACCCTGTCGTAGGCCTTCGAAAAGTCTACGAAAACTACAAATAACTTTGACTTTTTCTTGAAACAATAGTTCATTAATAGTCGTAAGGTAACTATGAATTCTATGCATCCTCGATTAGGCACTCCGCCCGCTTGTTCTCTGTCCGGTCTGAACCATTTCAATAGTCTATTACCTAATACATAGTCATATATCTTCGCAAGACTATTTATCACGCTGATTCCCCTGTAATTTCCGCAATGCCCTTTATCACCCTTTTTAAACAGCATGACAAGTTTTGCATATGTCCATGCGGCTGGATAACTGGTGATAAAAATTGTATTTAGTAACTGCGTGAGAAAAAGTAACCATTGTACTGGCAATAACTTAAACAATCCTGGGCTTATGCCATCAGGTCCACATCCTTTGTCTGGTTTTAACTGTTTTTCAATTATATCAGCGACCTCTGATGGGTCGATCGGATCGTCCAATACTGGTATAGTGATACCAGACGTATCAAATTGCTCTGCCCTAAGATCCTCCACATCTGCTGGATTGAGTAATTCCTCCAGGTGTCTCTTGAATTCCTCGCCAGAGGGCGCTTCTGATACATTCTCATTATAGACGCCCTTCCAATTTATAGATTTCCACAGCAACTTGCTGTCTTTTGTGTCTAATATTCTCTGCCACCTACTTTTAGACTCGTCAAAATGCAGCATATTAACATTGCCGTCTTTTCGGCTATGTGACGCACATGAATAGAGTATTTCTGATAATTCATGGGCTGCTGCGTCCCCATTTTCTCCCTGTATTGCTGGGATATCAAACTCACTCAAACTTTGTAAAAATGCACTGGGTAGTATGTCACTTGACTTTATAGCACGCTTACACTTAGGTCTGGCTTTCACATGGAGCACAGCATGATCGCCAAGTTGTCGGGAACGTTCTATTAAGTTACATGGATTAACTACCACAAGCTTCGAGAAATCAAATGAAACTGACATTGGTGCATGGTCCGAAGGCATAGATAAATCCTGGTCAACATGGAAAGCACAGACATTGTTCACTAGTGGTTCAGATGCCACACAAACATCCAGCTCTGATATCCATTCCGTCTTCTTGCGGAATGTTAGGTTACTTTTCCAGTGAGATACTCCTGTATGTAAGTTGTTCACAAGAATTAAATTACAATCCTCACACAATTGTAATAATTTCTCACCACTGGAGTTTGGCTGTGCTATTGGATCTCTAATATCTCTGTATGTACATGTACCATTATCTTGCACCAGCCTCGTTGCTGCTTTGCCACATCTTGCGTTCAGGTCGCCCACAATAATACACTTCTCGTTGTCTTCCATGCATTTTCCCTGGATGGCTGCCCAGCCATTGTCTGTATAATAACTTGAGTCTGCTGGGGGGATATAGCACCCACAGAACATTACCTCAGGCAAAAATGACAGTTTAAACCAAATTTGGTCTTCAAACGCTACATCAACACATGTGATTTTGTCCGCAAGGTTGTTTTTCACTAGCAGTGCTATCCCACCACGGTTTGCATGGGAATTCTTACCCAGAATAACTTCAAAACCAGGCACCACGAGGGGCCCTGATGTATGTGTTTCACATAATACTACAATATCTTTATTTGTCAGCCACGATATAACGTTGTCTGAAAAAAGTTTATTCCGTACGCCATGAATGTTCCAAAAACCAAGAGTGAGATGCTTTGGACCTTTTAACGAAAAAACGAGGGGGACCATCTGTCAATCACTACCCCATCTCTCAATAATACTCGTTGCTTTGCATCAAATCGAATATTACACCCTGCATTCTCTGGCTTATCTTTTTCTTTCTTTTCAGCATCTTTTAATCTTTTCCATTCATTTCTCACAGCTGGATGAACATCTTTCTTAATATACACCTTTTGGTATACTGAACCGGCTTGTTTCAGCTTGCTTGAATTATTCAAAATATTCTCTCTTTGAGAAGGGCAGGGTATTTGTAAGAGCAACGGTCGATCTCTGTTATCTCCTTGTCTCCCGATTCTTCTATGCGTAAAGCTTATATTAGACACACCTATCTTCCCTAGAATGGTCTCACACTTTTGCTGATCTGTATGTGCACTCTCGATGTCCGTTGTTTCACTGACGCCTGTTATCACAATATTCTTGGACCTATCTCTACTGTCTATCTCTTCCATGAATTTCTGCTGGAATGCGACTGTTTCAGTCAGTTTCTGAACATGGTCTCTCAGCTTTTCAATCTCCTCATCCTGCTTCTTTCTATCGTTTCTAATCTCTCTTAGTTCATCCAAAATCATATTTAAAGTAGTTTGAATGCTACTTTCATGACTGTCACTATGCGATTCACTTTCATTTACTTCTTTCAGAATAGCTTTCAACGACTCTTTAAGCTCTTCCTTATTCATTTTATTAACATCTGTCAAGGAAAGTCTCCTGGAGGCTATTGCACTTGCCATGGTAGTGAGCGATGTTATATGAACAACACAACTGGTTTGTTTACCTTCCGAGAAACATGCACTATGTAGTCTGTACCGTGACCAAACAAATGTCTGGAAGTTACTGGGTCGTGACAGGTGACCGTGTACCCGTGACAATGGCTGGGTCAAAGGGTTCCTAGAAGTACATACCCCATTTCTTTGGTCTATGGATCGTCCGAAATCAGCAACACAAAACACCAAAATAAGTAGACATCTCAAGCCTCTGAAGGTTCCCATTCATAAATCTCAGGGATAAAAACTGAAATTCAGTCCATAACACTGCATTTATCTCCAAATCCGTGGAACAGCTCTCACTTCACATATCTGCCTAAGATCACGTGACATACATATACATGTGTGTGTGTGTGTGTGGAGCTCACACTATCTGTTGTGTCTGTCTGTTCATCTGTCCATAAACTTTTTTGTGAACATGATACAGACCACAATTTTCAAGTTACAATCATGTAACTCCTTATAATTTGCAGGACTTAAAAAGGGTGCAAAATTGTCCGACACGTTTCTGAAACACTATTATACATAGAAACTCCAAACTTGGCATGATTGTACCTCCATACAAGGAGTTTCACCGTTTTATACAAAGGAATGAAGATGTATAAAATTATGCAAATTAGGGGCATTTGAAATTTTAAATCTTGGATATCTTCAAAAGTATAATAGATAGAGATGTCATTCCAAGTTCTACTAGGGGGTTATTGACCATTGCACATCTAATGAATTTAAAACAAATGTTGTAGCAATTTAAATTATGCTAATTAGCAGCATTTGAAATTTTAAAACTTGAATATCTTCAAAACTATTATAGATAGAGACGTCATTTTAACTTCAGCTAGGGAGTTATTGACCATTCTGCATGTAATAAATCTAAAGCAAAAGTTGTAGCAATTTAAATTATGCTAATTAGCAGCATTTAAAAATTTTAAACTTTAATATCTTCAAAACTATTATAGACAGAGATGTCATTTCAACTTCTATGAGGGGGTTGTTGACCATTGTGCATCTAATGCATCTAAAACAAAAGTTGTAGCAATTTAAATTATGCTAATTAGCAGTATTTGAAATTTTCAATCTTGAATATCTTCAACACTATTATAGATAGAGATGTCATTCCAACTTCTACTAGGGGGTTGTTGACCATTGCGCACCTAATGAATTAAAAATAAAAGTTGTAGCAATTTAAATTATGCTAATTAGCAATATTCGAAATTTTCAATCTTGAATATCTTCTACACTATAATAGATAGAGATGTCATTTCAACTTCTACTAGGGGGTTGTTGACCAATGCGCACCTAATGAACTTAAAATAAAAGTTGTAGCAATTTAAATTATGCTAAATAGCACCATTAGAAATTTTAAATCCTGAATAACTTTAAAGCTATAATAGATAGAGATGCCATTCAAACTTCTACTCATGTGTTATGGAATAGTTGTACATTATCATACCAATATGCTTTGAAGACACACACATTGATTTGCTATGCAGCAAATCATCTTTCCTAGTTTTTTTGTTTGTTTTTGGTTTTGTCATCTGATCATATGTTAATAGAGCAGTAGGTCTATGGACCACTAGTATACACGTGTGTGTATGCATGTATGTGTACACTGTATATTATGTGCACATATAGATACATACCATACTGGACCAAGTACACCAAATTGATGTTTAATTATATCATCCTTTACAGGAACTCTGGGTCAGCCTGATCCCTGGGAAGTCAACAACAAGTCCACATTCCAGCATCCCATGGTGCCATATGATGTACTGGTTGATCCCCTCAGTCTCCCCACCCACCCCCTCATCCAGGAAAAACAGAGCACACATCAGCTCATACACGAGGACTCGGCCAGGAACTCTGACGATGAGGTACGGGAAAAGATCACTAGATCTGCACTTAATACTCCTATATTTTGTTTCCACATGCTATTGAAAAAGATCAATTTTTCTTTGAAGTGTGACAAGTTTACCAAGAGCTCATAAATTGTGTACAATATGTTTTTTATATTTTTAATTATATATGACATATAATTGTAAACTATGTAAAATAGTGTAGTTGTATAATTATGAAAATTCTGTATATACACTGTATATGTGTATTTGTATTCTATTTCTTTAATTCTGTGTCCTACATGTTCACTTATTTGCTATATGTTTGATTCTGTACAGTGCATACATGTAGGCTATATAGATTATGTAGTGTAAGTGTAACTAAGAGAGTAGATGTATAATTACATGTGTAATGTGATAGGAGGATGGGCGCAAGAGTCCCACACCTACAGTGACATATGGAAAACAGACTTTCTACGTTGATGACCAGACCATTGCACAACAGCTCAAGGAAAAACCGTTCAACAAAGGCACCGGCAAGAGGTGAGCAGATCTCCTTAATTTGTTTATGGTTATGGACTGAGGGACTTTAACTCTTTATCCTACAGCTACCTGCTATACTTACATGTACACATTATGCACGACCAGATCTCTTTAACCCTAAAAACACCGAAGCATATGACATTTGGCCACCAGCTGGTTTTGGCCTGCAGTGGGAAAGGGTGAAATGAAGCTCTATACAGCATGTGCCAATTCCTGGTACCACGTTGACCAAAGACACATACCAAATGATGTAGATGCAGAAACTATGATGAGTTTTTTTGTTTTGCGAGAACATGTCCAACATGTGATCTTTTTGAACATGGGCTGCCTTAGCCTGAAAGGTAATCATTGATCTTCCATATGTGCTATCAGGGCATGTTTTGGAGCACTGGCACCCAAACGTATGTCTGTGGGCAGCCTAATCCTTTCTCACTCCAATCACCCCAAAGTGCTTGGATGTAAATTGTTGCCTACTGTAATGTTCATAAGGGACTGCCTGATGTTGGGACCTGTTATGTTTTTGGGTTGCCCGTCCGGATGTGCACATTCTCGTTACCGCGATATCTACCGAATGCCTCCATGTATCTTGCTCAAATTTGGCAATATACTTATCTTACCTGGCAAGATGAACTGATTAGATTTTGGTGTCACCATGACCTAATTTGAGCAAATCACAGACCCTTCAGTCAACCCTTTGCATTGAAGGTATGTCTAGTTGATAGAAAATGTTTGCGATGAATATTGTAGATAAGACCTGTCATGGAGCATGCCGCAGGTCAATACCTTTCCCTGGTGTGCAGTTGGGGTATTGTGCCCAACCGGCACAAAGAAAAGCTATCTGCTTGATATTCATTGGTAAAGCTACATGTATGCATAAAAATTCTTGTTCATACATGTAAATACTATACCTATCAAATATATGCCTCATACATGTTGAAAAAGAAGCTGTATGTGAAAAAGTATGAGATTTCACTTGTGACACTGCAAACCCTCTACCTTTAATATCACTGAGCTGGGGAGGTGCATTTTTCAGACTTCAGAATGACCTGTGTGTGTGTGTGTGTGTGTGTGTGTGTGTGTGTGTGTGTGTGTGTGTGTTGATGTGTGTGTGAGAGAGAGAGAGAGAGAGAGAGAGAGAGAGAGAGAGAGAGAGAGGGTGGGTGGGTGTGTTTTTAGTCCCTCTTGGCCTATTTGAGCGGGAGAGTGACAACCTAGCTTGACTGACTGCCTTCAATTAATTGAACCCATGACAACCATATTTTGGTCCCTGTTGACCTATTTGAGCGGGAGAGCGACAACCTAGCTAGACTAACTGCCTTCAATTAATTGAACCCATGACAACAATATCGGGCCAGCTACCTCATTTCCCTCAGCAAGTGACGGTAAATTAAAATTCTGTAATTGAACCATGAATTTAGTAAATTGTACATTTTTATTCGTACATACACATCATTGTGATGCTGTAGTCTGCTGAAAGTTACAGACCACCATTGTGATTGGCTGGTTGCTGAAGGTTACAGACCACAGTTGTGATTAACTGGTTGCGCATCCCAACGGAGATAGTCCGTAATTATGAAAATACTGTGTTTTCAGCATGCTGTAGCTTCTGTTTATATAAAGTTAGCTAAGTCAGGTTTGCTGCATCACAGAGTTGCTTCATTGGTGGTCATATAGGTGCACTGTCTTCCAGGCCAGGTGGGAACTTTATGGTGGGGAAGGACAATGGTGTGCCCTGGCAAGAGCACAGTTCATACACCTGTATAAAGCTGACATCCAAGTGTTGTTTCATATTTCAATTATCACAAATTAACGACCTGTGAATTATATGACAAAAATCCATCTGTGTTTTTCTGACATTTTTATCTGTTGAGGGCTGTTCACAGAATTTTAAAATACCAAAATGCTGATTTTTAGACTGGAAAATGCTAATATGAAAAATAGAAGGATTTATAACTCTGTTCTGTGGCCTGAACATTGCAATACAAAAAATTTAATGTATTGGGGTGACACCAGGGGACAATTTAATGCATTTTTTCAACACCAGGTGACAGCATATGTCAATTCTGCTCAATTCAACTTGATAATTATTTGTGAAAAGAAGTCACATACATACATATACAGGGGTAGCATAAAGGATTTTTCAGTATGGGTCCATTGGACCCATCTGTTTTTTCCTTTTTAGGAAAAATATAGTGGGCCCATTGACTGCATCGGTGTGTCCAGTCTGAAATTGTGAAATGTAGATACAATATAGGCTGTTCCCATTTTTGAGGAAAATTTCATTTGGTGTGATTCAAGAGAAGATAACTTAGCTGAAAGGACCATGAGTTTAGTAAATTGTACATTTTCATACCTGCATACACATCATTATCATGCTGTACATCTGCTGGGCATTTGAATACATAAAATTTAATGTATTGGGGTGACACCAGGGGACAATTTCATGCATTTTTTCAACACCAGATGACAGCATAATTACATCAATTCTGGTCAATTCAATTGGAAAAATTATTTGTCAAAAGAAGTTACATGTACATACATGGGATGATGTAATAAAATAACAGATTAAAGATTAAGTATACAGATTAACTGACAAACTCTTATAGGCTTGTAACCTCTCAGAGCACTGGCAAGACTTTCCTAATATGTACCTTGAACTTACCAGAAACAGATAGAGATATTTGGGTTAAAGAATACACCAAATATGGCTTTGAATTAGAATATATTGAGTATTAACCTTTTATGATTTACAGTGAATGACTTCAAAGATAAGATATTAGGCCTATCAGAGAAAACATGCGTCATTGCAGGTGATCCAACCAACTCCAGATTGTGACTGCCTACTCTGGTCATTATTATCATATTTATTGCTGTGTTGGTGGTAACATGATGGTGCTACATCTTCAAAGCTCTTTTCTTCTTATCAATTATTGCAAGGCTTCTGCATACATTAACCCTTAAAGTGCTAACCACAGCTATAGTCGTTTTCTCATTCCTGTTAAACATATAATGGTTAAGATTCAAATTCCTCATAAAGATACCTTTCATTCAAATACCAGGAAGTCTGGTCTAAAGCAAAAAGTAGTCTTAGTTAGCAGCTTTCTTCGGAGCACTTTGCGCGCATTGTGCGTAAAGTGCCCCGAAGAAAGCTGTTAACTCAGTCTTAAGTTAGTGCTTTAAGGGTTAAATGCTTGAATGGGATGTAGACAGGATTCAAATTTTAAAAGAAACCAACCTCATGGATACTGTTCCAGGTATAGAGGGGTTAATTTTTCAACATACATGTACAGTAATTCAATTTTGGTGTAAGTTTTTAATTAACATGTAAATTTTGAGTTGGTGCGGTATATGTTTATGTACATCCCACTTTACAGTGATGATTTCAAAAATAATTGGCATTTGTACATCATTGTACTATTCAGTCTTGCAAAAAGTTCAGAGACTGTGTAACAACTCACTGCACATTTACACATTAAAATCTCAAACTGTTAGGGAAAAGTGTAAAAAGTCTCATCCAGAGAGCTATTCAGACTGAGTGTCAATTATTAGCCTGTCTTCACTTGGCAACACAAAATTTTGAGTGTGCCACACTCATTGAGCTTTTGAACTGCAGAGATAAGAATTTGTCCCCCCCCCCCCCCCCCCCGTGTGAGAAAGAGGACTACAGTGGTCCCCCTCTTATAAGGCCCCCCTGAAGAGAGGCCACCCCCTCTACAAAGGCCACTTTTCCATGCAGCAAGAATGGCATTTTCATTGTATTTTACCCGTCAAGAGAGGCCACCCCTCTTATAAGACCACTTTCCTAGTGCCTTTGGGGTGGCCTGATAAGAGGGGGACCACTGTACAAATAGCTGTCACAACCACTGGTATGTCATGGATCCCTCACAGTATGGACAATTTAAATATAGAAAACAGTTGATTTGTGATAAACCAAGACTGCTCTAGCCTTCCAAAGGCACCACCCATGATCTTCCATTGAGTTTTATGTGCAGAGGCCAAAGAGACTCTCTCATCATTACTGCAGGTCCTCAGTCAGCTGGCAATGATTGGTGGCACTGGTAAAATCAAACCAGGAAGCTTTTCTTCACTGGTCAGATTTGCTGGGAACTATATGAATGCAAAGGGTGTACAACTGAGCAAGAGTTTGATTGGAACTATGCCCCTTCTCCAGTTGCTGAATAAAAATTTTCAAATCAAACTCAAAGCAGTCTCTGTGCAGATTTGAAAGAAAAGCATAATGTGTGAATTAAATCCATAAAGTGCTAATCACTGCTATAGTTGCTTTCTCATTACCATTAAACATACAATGGTTAAAAGAGTCAAATTCCTCATAAAGATACCTTTCATTCAAATACCAGCAAGCCTTGTCTGAAGCAAAAAGTAGTCTTAGTCAGCAGCTTTCCTCAGGACACTTTGCGCGCATTGCGCGCAAAGTGTCCCGAGGAAAGCTGTTGACTCAATCTTAAATCAGCACTTTAAGGGTTAAATCCATTATTATCTTACTTTGTTCTATTTCCATTATACTTTATTCTGTTTCTATGATGCTTTATTATACTTCATACTTTATTTGCATTAGTTGCATTACCCTCTAAGTATAATTTTGTCACTTAAAAACAAAAAGATTTACAACAAACTGAAACCTTGTGAGATTTTGGATTATAGTGGGACATATTTAATGGGAGTGGCCCATAAATACTGTGAGGGCAAAGCCACAGTACAAGCTTTTAGCAATTCTTGGTAATTGAGGTGACCACAGTACAGCGTGCAATAATTAACCCAGAATAGGTCGAAGTGACTGTTTTCCACGACACACTCCGACTGCAATGCTTTCAGCCCAACTCTGTAAAATATATATGTAGCACTTGTGCTATGCATCCTGGTGTCAGTTGGGTAGATTGTGTGTGGAAGATGACGTATTTAAGTCGCAAGTAACATTAAGATACATGGTAATTGTTTATCCCATACTTGGATGTCTTTGGAAGTAAATGATGTCTTTTAGTAACAGTTGACACGAAGATCCAAATTAATTGTTAGTTCCATACTTGGATTTCTGTGAAAAGGCTGATGTATTTTAGCAACAAGTGACATAAAAATGTACATCTATGATTGATTGCAATGGAGTTTTGACAAAAAGTTATAATGTTGGTTAGTTTTCAGTTAACTAAATATTTTTTGTCAGTGTTTCGTTGAAACATTGCCTCAC
This sequence comes from Hermodice carunculata, assembly GCA_964020975.1. Lineage (NCBI taxonomy): Eukaryota > Metazoa > Annelida > Polychaeta > Eunicida > Amphinomidae > Hermodice > Hermodice carunculata. Next base: position 23,696,682 of record OZ026619.1, read on the forward strand.
AATGACACCATGGTCCACAATGACAAGCCCAAAATAAAACTCAGGTTACAGTGTACTGGTTTTAAGATTGTTTTTTCTTTTTTTTTTTCAACATTTTAGACTGGGAAAAAGAGACTGATCTTTGAAAATTGTTCTGGTAGTGCCTGATCAGGTGACATATTCTTATTTTGTCGTAGACTGAGGCATGAAAAGCTGAAGCCAATCAAAGTGGACCGTGGGGGACCCAGTGAGTACCAGATGCTTCAGTGCTACGACCTAGAGGAGACGCCGCAACCAGAAGCTCCCAGTATCAGGCTCAACAAGGATGATCCCTTTGATTTCTACGATGACTAGCTGTCATGGATGGAGCATTGTGTTCACAAAGTCCTGATCCTGCTTCGGGTAACAATAAAAATAACTCCAATGAGAAAACTCAGCCGGGGATTGAAACCACATACTTGCTGAGCTACAGGACTCGTGAACTGAGAGAGTCTGTTGACTTTTCTGACACAAAGGCTCAACTTTTGACTTTATCATGTGTCATGAATCATATTTCCACTATATTGTATGCTAAATTTTTGTTTTTATGGATACCAATCCACTGGATATTTTCGCACAGCTGTGATAAAACAAAAAAAATTTGCAGGTCTCAAGCAATGATGATTCAGTATTTAACTATGGTTGTGGAGAAATCTTTTAAAAGACTATCTATATGTGATATAATTGTGTGTATACCACTCATGTGATGTGTGGGGTATACCCTGTGATAGAGCTGCAGACAATTGACATTCTGCAGTATCTAATTGACTATGAGAACAATAAAGAAACTTGAAACATTTAAAAAAAAAAAAGACAATCATGTTATAAGGGGAATATACATGTGGGTGTTTGGATGTACCATATTCTCCCTTCTTAGGGCCCCTCCCCCTTTTAGTTTTCTGACAGAGAAAATGCAGAAAAAATGTAAATACCATACTCATCCTAATAGTAGCACATGCCCTAAAAAAGCATGCCCCACCACTTTCAATCCAAGTGGTCTAGATTCAAAATCAAGATTTTTCCTGTCATTTTGCAAAGATAATACTTCCAAATGAAAAATTAAATGTCACTGCAGTATTTTAATGTTTATCTAATACCTAAATGAACTGTACAGCCTTCAAAACCTTCAATCAAGAAAAGTACTTATTCCATAGTCCCATGAAAACACTGCAAGATCTGTCAAATCTTTGCATTGGCACTGCATGCTACTATTAGGATGAATACGGTATACATGTATCTGAAAATTTACCATTAATCATGTGAAAATAATACTGCAGTACTCAAAGCATGGATCTGACTGTCCGTCTCACATTATGAAAATTCCCGAGGCACCATAAGTGCTATTAGGTAGAACACAGGAGTCACAAAGCCAGCTTGCAACTGTTGACCATAGCTTCGAGAATCTGATCTATTTTAGTTATGACAGAGAGACAGTGTCATTGTACTTGTGGTCCATAAATCATGCTCGGGAAGTTATGTCAGTCTTACCATAAATGTAATTGTGACAATTTTTCACCTAAACTCTGTGACCTTTTAGGTCAAGCTCACGACCACCCAATGGAAAGGGTGCCATGTTTTTTGTGCATTGTCTAAACTCATTCATATAGCTAAAAGATGGCACCAGTGAAGTGGAACTGAGTGGCAACTCCATGTTAAAATTACTCATTAAGCCACTTTCATTCGATCATGATGCCCAGTCAGTGGTTTTTTCATTGCTAGACAATGCAGAAAACACTGACCGGGGTCTTTGTTCATGTTAATGAAGAGTGAATTTGAAGCACGTGGGGCATGTATGTGTATTTCACAGATTAAGTAACAAATAATGTGAATTTAGACTGTTTATGTTATTTGGGTAGTCATGCGATAATGGTCATACAAATGTGACATCATTTTACATGTTGTGGCACTTCATGCATGTCAAAAATGGTCCCTATTGCCAGAGGCCACGCCTGGAATGAGGACAATGTCTTCACACACTGTTGGATCATGTATTTACAAGACTGAAGCAGGACCCCCTGGGATCTCATACCAGAGATCCAAACACCACACACTGTGGGATCATGTACATGTACTTCAGAGATACTGATGTCACACTGTGGGATCATGTACATGTACTTAAGAGATACTGATGTCACACTGTGGGATCATGTACATGTACTTAAGAGATACTGATGTCACACTGTGGGATCATGTACATGTACTTAAGAGATACTGATGTCACACTGTGGGATCATGTGGCTAGAAACAAGATGGACATCAACCACTTGTTACATGATCATGTCATGACACAGTGCTGTTTGCTTCTTCATGTTGTTGGTGGTAATTTCTGAGTGTGTTCTTTGTGAGTCTCCATTGTAAAATTTCTTACCATCGTAGAAGAGGAAGATTTCTCGTGAATCTTTTGGCTTTGGCATGTGATTATTACGAGAATGAAAACACACTCTGCTCCTTTACTTACAAAAAAAAAAAGAGCTGGCATTAAAAAAAAAACACATTTTCAAAAGACTCGCCGATATTTCTTTACTTTTACCTATATCTATACACTGCTATAAGTTGGTATCGTTAGCATGAAAACCCCTCGTGTTTTGTGATCTGTAATTGATGTCTTTATTGATGAGGGCCACAGCACATGTTGACCAGGCTATTGTAGTCAATGAAACATTTTGCCTGTAGGTGACACTACAGGTAACTTGCCCCCCTGGCATCCACCTGTTGCAAGTGGAGACACCTGGGGGATAAACAAAATTTGCATCATTCATTGGTTAAAAATTTTACCTGACACAGGACACAGTTGCAGATCATGTAGAATAGTGTACTTGACACGCCCACCATATGCCTTGATAGCAGAGGTTGTGATTACTGGATTATCTGTATACAAAAGGCAGGAAAAGACTAAAAACCATATCATATGCTTCACACACGTATTATTTGCCAGAAAATTGCCGATCAACTGTTCTGACTGCAGCATTTTGTGCTGGAGTTGTCTAGTTGTTATCTGTATACTCATGTGTGTGATCATTTCTTCTATGGAGAGTGTAGAACCATGACAATTGTAAGAGTGGTTAGTGTTGATGCCCTGCACATTTTCATAGTACAGTGACACCTGCTGTTTGTGTCCACTCGTACTGCTAGGAAAAGGTGGTCTCCAGTTGCAGGTGGTCATTTATTGGAGAAATGCACTCCAGTGTCCAGAAATGGTGATCGTAGAAAGACCAGCAGTCTCCCTGGAGATGGGGCCTGGAGAGCCGGTAACTCTGTATTTTTAACTATGTGCATGGGTAGTTAAAGCGGGCATTGGAGTGGCCATAATAATGTAAAGCAATTATAGTGGTACCTGCTATGTAAGACCACCGTTGATGGCAGGAGAAAGTGGTCTTAAAACACAGGTATAATCTCAGACGATATGATCTGGTGTGTTTCCAGGAGTGGTGTTAATGAGACAGGCAGTCTCTGAACCCTTTCCCCCTTGAATTAAGACTGAGTCAACAGCTTTCCTTGGCATGGGTTGGGCACTAAGTGCCCAACCCATGCCAAGGAAAGCTGTTGACCTGGAGCATGTGATCGTGATAAGTATCATGTACATTTCTCATTCAAATTGTTTTTCATAACTGTTGAAATTAGTTGAAAACACTTTAGCAGACGACATTTGACCACCAGCCGGTTTTGGCCGGTTTGAGGGGGAAAGGGTGAAGGGAGGTGGTCTTTATAGGAGGTACCACGGTACAAAAACCATTTTCCAAGCATTACTTGATGAGTTTTAATAAGCATTTATGGCTGTGTGTATATTTGCCATATTAAGTATGTACAAACCAATGCAATACCAAAAAGAATGTATCATACAGAACATACATTTTTTAAATATTATTTTTGTTATTATCATTGCAGGCAGTGGGTTGTTTTTATGCATATGTACAAAATAATGCATTAATGATGTTGCTATGTCCAAAATTGCAATCTTGCCCAGTTGGTATGATGCATCTATTTTAAGAACTGATGGAAAACTTTAATAGCACTTTTAATTCTTGCCATATTTATGATTAAGTTTTCTGCATACTTCAGCCAGGTTTTCGCAAAAGACTGGCGAGTCCATGTTACTTGTGGAAAGAGCCTTCACAAGCCCAGCAGGCCTGCTCTGAAGTTTGGGTTTTACATCAAAAGATGAAGTGATGCTCCTGCAGTAAGGAAAGCTGGAGGGTAGCTGTACGCAGCAAGGTTTTGTACCAACTGACCATGAAGTGGGTAAAATTGAGGACAGTTACATGTACATGATGTAGATGTGATTTGAAGTGTTGATAATGTGTGCAATGAAACTACCACAGTTTACATTGAAACTAGAGTTGAAATTGTGTTATTACTATTATTATTATTATTATTTTTTTTTTTTTGGTACACTGTACATGTAACTGACCAGCACTGCCTGCAGTTTCAGACACAATGCAGTGTGTATTTTGCCATGGTGTTTATTATGCGGTTGCATTTGGATGGCATCCTAAGCTTCCCCAGGATTGCACAAGATATTTACATGTATGCGTTTCTTCACCAAGGCAAATGGAATTTTATATGTTCCTTTGTGTAGCCAGAAACAAGAAACCCTTCAGGATGATCGGGTCTGTGGTAACGTGGGATTATTGTTGTTTATCTCAGATGTATTAAATGCGGGTAAAACAAATTTCAAAAGACATTTTGCTTTTTGCCGTACACAATGTGGATGGCAAGACAGTAATTTTGAAATTGGACTCTGAGTACTTTGGTACATTATGGTTCTCTTCTGTCGTTGTCCAGTTTGTGCTTTTATTTTGCAAAATGACTGGGTGGGGGTGCGGTGGGGGATAATAACAATGAGGTTGTTTCATGTTGCATATACATGTACATGTACATGCTTGGCTAACAATGACATGGGGCATACCAGCAGTGGATGGCCTTTTGCAAAATTTATTCATGTTTGGTGTAGAATGTATATGTGACATGCACAGTTTCATGACCAATTTCAACAAAAGTCTGTAATCTCTGAATTGACATAACCACAATGGGTTCGTGTCCTGTAAACACTCACCTTTCATTCAATCACTGGCCTGCGTACAGTTGCGTCTGCTGCAAGAGAACAGAGACCATATGAACGGTAAATCTCGGCAGTTTTCCTTGGCCTGCTTTGAGCGCAATGTACGTGGAGCTTGCTGGGCAAAGCTGTCGAGTCAGTCAAAATTTGACAATGAAAAAGGTGATAGATGGAGCCACTTTCAAAGGAGCAAGTTTCTCTGTAGGTACGCCCTATTGTAGTCACCGAGTGGTATTTTTATTATTGGTTTGTGTCCTTGTGATATGTAACATGGATTTATTTGTAACACTGATCATAGTATTTTGTCGTACTTGTGATTGAAAGAATGTGATGTTAACACATAAAAATTGAGTGCATGAGATTGAGAGATCAAGACAGTTGATGTGATATGAGATGTCAGTGAAAACCTGTAGAAGTGAGGTAAGACTTCACCATGTAAATGTTGTAAATAAACTGTGTATATACAGGTACGATATGTGTTAAGACCAGTAGGAGAGGAGAATCATGGGAAATACGAGGTATTTATAATTAACTATATTTACTGCAGACCTGCTCCGGTTCCATACGTTCATAGGCAACCAAACTATGCCTCCCCCATGATGAGGGTACTTGTACCGGTTATGGTACATAACCATCCAGAAATAACACTTTATATACCAAACAAATGAAATTTTCTGCATGTTTAGCAGCATGTCTGTTTTAATACTTAGTGAATGATCTTTCATAAGCTTTTTTTTTTCCTGGAGTTGTTACTATTATCATAGACGGTCTTCTTGCCCGGCCCTCTTTCCTGCCAAGTGCCTTGCTGTGGCCTAGGTGGCAGCACAGGATCCCAGTTAGTATGAATACCTCCTGTTGTTGATATATAATGTATTGGCTGTTCACCTGGTGTGATGTTGATGAAAGTGTTGTACACTCTCAATAAAACACAGCAATGCTTGCTGTCAAATGACAGTTTTCTTTATTCTGGAGTCTTTTTTTTTTCTTTTTAGATAGAACACTCCATTCAATTCAATTTCTTTATTTTCACAGTAAAAAATACACAAGTAAGTAATATGCAAGATGGCCAGAAGCCTATTAACCTTTTTAGTGCCAAAATTTGGACTGTATCAACAGCTTTTCTTGGCACCCAATGCTTGCTGAGAAAAGCTGTTGACTTGGGGTATTCTCTCTGGAACTATAGGCATGCTGGTACTTGAATACAAGGTCTTTTTATGAGGAATACGAAACTGAGATCTTGATGAGAACTCAGAATTGTCTGACTTGAGTAGATTGACTGAAGACGTGATTGGCACTGACAGAGTTAAAGACTTGTATGGTCATCCAGCAAATGAAATGCACTGACAGCAGATAAGAAGCTACTAAATTGATACATAAGTATCCTTACATCTAACAGAGTGCACTGACAGCAGATAATTATAACACTGCTGATAAACTGAAGCATTACAAAAATACTACAGATACCTTGGCTTTTACAACACAGTGAAACCTGTCTTGAATTGACGCCCCCTGTATGAGATTAACCTGTTGTCTCATGAGGTAGGGGTGATCCTCCAAGGAGGTATAAATTGTTGGCAAAGTATTTAGCAGAGTAATCTGACCATGCAACCACTTTTGCCTGGCGCATCAATTCGAAGCAGGTAATAGTCCATTTCTAAAGGACGGTCACACGATCTCTTTAAACCAATCATATCAAAGATCTACTACCCCAAATTTAATAACATTAACTGATTCCCTTTCACTACTGCTGGCCCTGATCCCCGGTGCCTTCATCCTTGCTCCGGTCTTGTACAGCGGGTTCTTAGCTACCTGCAGGCCCGGCTTGCAGGGCATTACAAGCAGTCTCCAGTATCATTGAGGCAGTGGGTGAAATTTACAGTTATTGATGCAGAGCAGAATGCAAGAGATAATATGGACTTCCATCATACTGAGTGGTTTGAGGATGTGCAAACTATGTGTGAAGCCACAGGTGTCGATACGGAAATACCAAGAAGATGTGGACACCAGAGATACCGGGCCAAAACCCCGGTAGAAACTAACCAGTGAATTTTACAAAAGAACAATATAGCATCCCATTGTTGGTTCATTTGCTGAAGGATTACCGTGACGTTTCACCATGCAGTCACCAGAGAACACTTTGTGGCGTATGTTTCAGTGCCGGCGGTACTTGCTACCATGTTACTGCAAGATGCCAAGGACAAGCTAAATTCACTATTAGAGCAGGACAGGACTGATACACCATCTCCCGGCAGCGTCTACAGTGAGCTTCACTGCTGGTAGCTGAAGCGGCAGAAGTAGCATGAATTGCTTGGGTCTTCCCAGTTTGCCCAGAACACCTGCTTTGGCCTTGAAACAAGCGCCAGGTGGCCAGTTTCCAAATATCAGTGCATAGTATTATGTGTGTTGCCAGTGACAAGCTGTACATCTGAGAGATAGCACATCATCCTGAAGACCGTCAGGACTAGGTTGAGGTCTACAATGTGTAAACCCCACCTCACTGGCCTTCCCCTGATGTACCATAACAGAGACATTGAAGTATCCCCAGAAAAAAAATTATTAAGGAATTTGCTAGGAGACACCCAAGAAAGCTTGAGCTTGTCAACATCTTGTCATCTTGCTAGACATCACCTGCCAAAGCGTAGTCTGTGGACGCCCAATTAAGATACACATAATAGGCCTATATGCTTATAGTCCGGCAGAAATTTGGGTTCACCTGACATTATAGTCCATAGTTTTTCTAATGCTTGATTTATGACTACTGGGTCACAAAAAGTCAGAAAATGCCGGTTGACATTTTGTCACATTTGGGCATTTTGAAATATTGATGGTTATTCATTTAGCGCTCCCCTTATTCCCATATTTGCTTTTTTTCTCACCACACACTGACAATATATTTCAAAATAATCATTCAAATTAATAATTTGATGACTCTTATCTCCAAATAGACAGCACAAAGTGTGGCGTAGTAACTGTAGAAATGAGAAAGACTGATGCTAAATCTGAAATGTTTCTGCAATGTAACTTTTTATATGTTTTGTGAATTTTATACAAAAGACAAATAGTATTTTCAAATAAAGATATGTATTTCGGATTTTAAAATTTATTGTGAGCACATCGTCTCTACGAAAATATTCTAAAAATGCTTTGTTAAATGTTTAGAGTTGATCTTAAATAACACCCTTAGTTTTACAGTCTCTATTGTGTTTTCCATTTTACTTGAAGGTAGACCAGATAGCTTTTTTTCATTGTAAGGTTTGATGAGATTCGTTTGCGTTCGTCTGTTAGACTTTTTACATTTTCCACTTCTAAAAAAATCAGGGAATGCTTTGATTTTGAAAGGGGATGATACGTAGGTGCCTCTCTGCCAAGTTTGAGAAAGAGATGATGATGCAATATGTTCTAATTTTTGATGAATATTTTTACTTTATCTAATTGAAAAAATATAATTTCTTCTCAAACTCTATTAGGCCAATTGCTTTGATATCGCTTACAAAATCACCTCAGGTTATGTAGTTCACAGTTTGAACATTATGTTTCACTGCGTGTTTTCCCATTTTGTATGAATTTTGTGTTCTGAGGCTATTTTTGTCTTTATCTCCTGAACGGCTACATAGAATTGTTCGAACTGTTATCATGATGTAATCTACTTAAGGATGACGAACGTTGGCGAAAATAATGAGAATATGTTAATTTTTGATGAAGCTGTGGGACATCAGACTTTTTTGGTTCTGTTTTTTATTTTATTAGCATTCTGTTTTTTTAGTCTCACTGAGCATTAAGTGAAAGCTTGAAACGGTCAATTGGAATATTTAGACCAAGCTCCACGTTATCTCTACTTCCAAAATGGAACAAAGAAACCATGGAGTTTGGTTTGCTAGGGAGGCATCAAGAAGCTTTGATAACATGTTTTCCATGCAGCTCAACTTCAAAGTGAACAAATGTGACAAACATTATTCGTCTGATGAACAGAATGCTTGTAGAAGAAAATTTGAAATGGATATCTTGGACGGACAGATCCATGATCCGGTTCCATGACCACACATGCAGTTATGACAGTCAGTACAATCGTTTGATTTCAACTTGATGACGGAAAAATGTAGGTCAAGTTGTAATCACGTGCCGATGAATTCAACTGAACCGCAAAACTTTTCCGATATTCTCCTATAGGTATTCACAGGTAAACAAAATCCGTAAGGTCGTCCAACGGTACCGAATCTTCGAGCAAAAGCGGTAAAAGAATTAACCTATTTTCTTATTAGATTGTCTTATCCAATTAAATTCAATATAACAAAACTGGAAAAGAGGATTGTTTTCAAAGCAAGTCTGTCTGTGTGCCTACAAAGGAAAGTTGTTGCCTTGTAAATTTAAATTGGAATTTGAATAGGTGCATGAGAGAAAACTTAAAATTAAAGGGACAAAACTGTAGCATAATAAAGCTCTTGGCATGCAAAATATCTGTTGGTAAAAAGGAAATGCCCGCAATGAAGGAAGGAAGAAAGAAACAAAGAAATTATGATAAAACATAATGTCAAGTGTTAGCAAACAAACAAGATTTGGTCATGTAATGAGAAACTTTAGGTAATTCTAGTACTCTACACTTTGTATTGAAGCTTTGTTTCATTTATGGATCACTCTTGGTACTACCGCGCGGACTGATGGCAAATTGGTCAGGAAGGCCTTCAACAGCAACCATTCCCCAAAACATTCCCCGGGTGCATGACATGGTGATGGCTGATGAACGATTGACCTCATGACATATTGCCAGTGTTGTGGGCATCTCTCATGAGAGAGTTGAGCACATTATCACCAAGGAGTTGAGGAATGACCAAAGTTTCTGCAAGATGGGTGCCAAAGCTCTTGATAGCGGATCAGAAACGTGTCAGATTCTTGGCGTCCCGTGACAATTTATGCCATTTTGAAATAGATCCCGATGGTCGTTGCTCTGATTTGTAACCAAGGATGAGACCTGGATTCATCACTTTGAACCCCCAAACCAAAATTCAGTCTAAAAAATGGAAGCATCCGGGATCACCATCACCGAAAAAAAGCCAAGTCGGTTCCTTCTGCTGGAAAGGTAATGACTTCAGTCTTTTGGGATTCCAAGGGCATTCTGCTGACTGACTAGGTCAAAAAAGGCCAGACTATCAATGGAACATATACTGGCCTACAGAGACAGTTGCGTGACGCTATCAAAGCTAAGCGACGGGGGAATGCTCACTAAAGGAGTCCTGTTCCACCAAGACAATGCTCCTGTTCATAAATCGGTGGTTGTCATGTCAGCGATCCATGATTGTGGCTTATAACTCATTGACCATCTCCGTTATTCAAATCACTCGATTTAGCCTCGTCAGACTACCATCTGTTTCCGAAAAGGAAAAAGGAACTAGGTGATCGCCGTTTTCCTGCTAATGATGACGTCATTTCTGCTGAATGACTTTTTTAGGCTTGCTGTAGAACTTGACCGGCATCCAGGCTATGCAGCATTGCTGGCAAAAGTGTGTAAACCCGAAAAGGGACTATGTAGAGAAATAAATAAAAACCATGACTTTGTATGGGTCTTTCACGTTAGACTCAGAACTCATATGACTAGTATATAAACAGTTGTGACACAAAACCAATGAGACATTACATGAAATAAACTATATTGTGAAAGTACCAGAATCGTTGTATTCCTTGCAATGTAAATACAATGTGGCTGGAAATAACACTCAACGTGACAGAGGAATTCCAGCAAGGCAGTTGGTCTACGTACAACCAATTTTGCACCCTTCCATTAGTCTGAGTAACCAAAAGAGTGGCATCATAGTAGCATACGTATTGTCGCTACACCCATAAGAAATAAATCTTATACCGGTGGAATGTATGACGCACATTGATCCACTTGTTTGTGCCATAAAGTTCAAGATTGAGAACGCACTCACACATCGAAGGCGAAGATAACGGCCAAGTAAAACCAATAAGCACTGGGCAGCCAGCAGGAAAATACACGTTAATACCAACGAACAGTAGGAGAGGTCACAATAAGCAATTGTATGTGTATTTGGTTGAATATACAACCAAGTACACAACATTCTTGTGGGCTGGAGAAGTGTATTCCCATTAGATTCAATGTTAAATGAACATTCAATTCATTAAACAGTTTTGCAGCAAAAGTTACCTATAGGAGTATTTTAACTATATGCAAACATTTACCACAAGAAATTTGGTGCTTCTAGGTGGAGTGGTTTTAAAATTACAGTAGGTGTAAATTACAATGGAAACTAATGGAAATACACACACGTAGCCCGCCTGCCTGCAGAGCCCTCTATTGAGAACCCACATGAAGCAGCTGATTTTTACCTTACCTATTTATAAAATGTTAAAGCCAACATAATATAAAAAGATGGCTCACAATGAAAAAGGCGGCATCTTGTCACTGCATTAGTAGCAAGAAGTCCTAAACTAGACATAGGATGTGACAATTTTGTCACTACTCCAACCACAGAAAGGTAAAAATAAAATGCAAGGAGGCTGAAAGACAAACCGAAACGTCAGCATGTACTGATGACTTTGATGACAAGTATACAAAAAAAAAAAACTAAATAAATAAAATGAAATAAATAAATAAGTGTTGTTCCCTCTAAACGCAGACAAGGGCAAATATAAAACATATGTGTTAACAAATTTTGATACCATGCTAAAGACGAACTGATCTATACAAACACATTACCAACTCATATCAATAAAAAAAAATCAAATGGGATTTTATTTTGTGTACTGTTTACACATTCTTAGTATCTTCAATATGCTTCGCATACCTATATACCAAAACTGATTACAAATAACGGTATACAAATATGCTATAATGTTGAAACTTGGGTAATGAGTCAAAGTAAAAAAATAATAAATATTAACAATTGATAAGTATATGTGGATAAATACCTGGTATAAAAAAGTATATCACGTGAATAGACGACTTAGACACACCTTTCGGTCATGTGCAGCTGTAGGCCTATTCATTCTATTGGTACTGCATGGTAACAAATATAATGCTAAAACTTGCATGAAATTAATGAATGTAAATACAGTTGTCTATTCCAAAAATAATGATGGGTGCAACTGGTGTAACATTTTGCACTAATAATGATGATGATGATGATGATGATGATGATGATGATGATTTATTTCTGATACATGTACTACCCCTTTACATCGGAGGCACCACAGGCAGGGTATGACCCTTGGTGCGTCAAAACGTACACATGAATAATAACACACACACACACACACATACAATCTTAACGCCAATTTACAAAGAAACAACCAATCAGGCCGGATCTGACGGGTCATCAAGTGATTCCCGCCTATAATACCATGCATCAGTAAGGTACTTTTAGCAAATCAGGTCAAACAAGGACCAAACATTATCAACATAAGAACAGACTCCTTCGCCAAGAAGAAAAGAGAGATGTCCGAGACGAACGCATATACTTGTACCAATTTAGCCTGTGATAGTACTTTATTCTCGTTCGGTCTAAAAGTAATTTTAGCAGTAACCATCCAAATTCGCTCAAGACTTCCGTGACAGCAGGCGTAGACCGTACATCCAATATAGCCTTTGCTATGCTATATTCTACAGACTTTATCAGTGCTTTAATTTCGTTGGTACTATTAATCCATACAGCACCTCCTATGCGAAATAAAAGGTGCAATGGTACTTTGCCCGATAGTATTACCAAATGTAGCTCTGTTAACATTCTCATGAGTGGACAGAATGCTATTTTAGTAACGCTTTAACATGAGATTTGTCACTGAGAAATTTTAAAGGTTCCCCAGTCTTCCGTTTCATTCAGATCCCATTTATAGTGGTATGTTATTTTGGGTTTATCACCACACGTATGTGGTGGCAAGGAGGCATTACATTGAATATAAATAGTAGTGTAATCACTTCTGATATCATGTATAGCCTTGTAATCAATCATCACATTTATCAATGAATGTACAATCCCTTCCTGAACCACAGCATAATCTATTACTAACTTGAGGAGACCCCTTTGCCATGTACATTTGCCCCAGCACATCTCAGAGCCTTTCAGTACTGTTGTATCTGTGGTTTCAATTCGATATTCCAACAACTCACCATTCTTACTCTTCTTTCTGATAGGTCTAAATTGTGACAATACAACATTAAGGTTTCCTACCAACAAACACTCAAAACCTTTCACCTGTAAAACACTTATGTTGCTAATTAATTCATCTACAAGACTCAGATGTGTCTGCATCGACAACATCGTTTGGAAAATGCACAACCCCAACCATGATGGCTTTTTCTGAATTTTAGTTTAGTAATTTAGTTTAAACATATTTATTTAGGCTTGATTATCCTATAGTACATGAAATGACTAATATAATGTGTTCTCCAGACATGGAGAAAGCACACAATATAAACACATGCAGGACATTACAAACCAGATCTTTTGTAGACATGTAAAATATAAATAACATGAACTAATAAATCGAAGAAGTATTGTAAAACCCAGTTATAGAATATATGGCAGAGGCTGTGACACTAGACATATAGTTATTCACTGGTGACAGGGGAAATAGGAAAACCAAACCAAAACAGTGATGGAAACAGGTAAATAAATAGATAAGTATACACATAATTTCGTCAACAAGAAGCTATACATTATAATATTGACAAGAAAGAAAATGTTTTTCATATGTAACCAGTAAGTCGCATTAAAGTTAGAAAATGAAACGTCTACTTCTGCCATATGAATTTGTACTGCATCAAATATTTGTATAATCTGGATATTTGGTACTTCTTAGCTGCCAAAAAGATAAATACGAATCAGTTTTTCATTAGTGATATGGATTATCAAGTTAGGACGAACACCTGCAGCTATGAGCGGTGTAGTAGGAAGTTTTTTTTTTCAAGGGAAAATATTTGGGACAAAAGAAGAAGAAATGAGAACAATCTTCAGTGGGGAGAGACCAGGAGCATATACGACTTGGAATAAACATTTACCTTATAAAGGTCAGAGTTAAACCTAGAGAAACCCAGTTGCAGCTGGTTTGACAGATATTCAAATAACGTTGACCATAAGAAAAGAAGGCAGGGACATCGTCCACGGCTAGTAAGGCTGCCTTGAGTTTGGATTTAAAAATTTGGAGTGAAATGGAGTTTCAAATATCAGAAGGAAGATTGTTCCAAAGTTTCATAGTATTAGGGAGAAAAAAAAGTGTCAAAACGTTGAGTCCTGCATTGGATGGTGCGCAGTGAGCTGAAATGGTATAGAGCTTGACCGATGTTAGCAGGCGGTAGGAGGTTCGCTTGGAGAGATAGGAAAGAGTAAGATTATGGGTCATTTTGTAAAATAGGTGTCAATTTGAAGTATTTTAGTCGGCTAGCAAGGGTAGGTCATCCAAGTTCATATAATATTTGATATTAGAAGTGTGTCTTAGAGCCAGAGTGCATATTTTGGCCGCCTCATACTGAACAGTTTTAAGTACCTCTGACAGACCTTGACTCCAGTTATAATGAAGAATACAACCATATTCTAGGAGGATGGCTATAACATTGGAGAACCACAGCCTGACCAGGGCTTTTCAGGAAAGTTTGAATTTAAACATAAGGAGAAAAGCAATGCGCTGGCGAGCTTTATTAACAATACGGATTATGTGAGCATGCCATGATAAATTACTGCTAAGAGTAATACCTAGGTGGGTGGGAGAATTAGCCTTAGCTATAGTTGGCTGACTAAGATAAATAGATGAATGAGATGGCTTATTGATTTTGGCAGAGAAGGCAACAGGTATAGATATAACTACATATGAAGATACGATTTTGAAACTTCATTGAGATCCAGAGTCTTTCAAATTCATCATTTCTAGAATTCAAAATATTGTCATCGCAGATTGAAATGCATTTATCATACACAAGAAAACCCAGACCACGGTCTGTCAGTGGATCAGAATGCGACATACCAGTCCAAGTATGATTTGGGTGCAGGGTTTCTAAAACAACATCATATTGGTGGAAAGTTTGCACCATGCAATATATAGAGAATTGCTCATGACCTTGTAAATTACAAATTTCTACACTTTTATCAATACATAGGTTCTGCATATTACAGTGTGCTATAGAAAACTGTTTGTATCTATTCTTGATAGGGCCCCACTTACCTAGTCTATGATGGTTGCGCTTCCTCCTCTTGTGAGCATGGCTGCTGACCTTACCGGCAATCACATCATTGCCGACCTCCTATTCATTAACACAGAATTTGGCCTTGTGACTGGCCTCACCACACAGGTAGCAGTATATCTTATCTCTATGCCTACAAACGGACTTCTGGTGCCATTCGCATTGCACATGCATAGCAAATGGAAGAACTAAGCTTAAACGATGCTTAATTTTTGATAAACTAATATGGTTACATCAAAAGATCAGACATTCTGAATCAATAGAGAAGAAATGAAGTAACAGAGAATCAGAATAGAGAAAAATCGACAGCTTGGAACACCTTGGAAGTATAATTCACAAGTGTTTACTATTGGTACACTATCTGGGCCACCCGGGAATTTTGGATTTGTAATGGTGACAGTTACAGTGAATGCGGTACTTGGGCTTGAGAATGGCGCCATGGAGGAAGAAGTCCTCTATGCGATTCCATTCCGACAAGCATCTGGACCTTAACACAGCTGAAAAGTTCAAAAATAAATAAATAAATAAATAAATAAATAAATAAATAAATAAATAAATAAATAAATAAATAAATAAATAAACAAACAAACATACAAACAAACAAATAAATAAATAAATAAATGCAGCATATGTAACGCTGTGGGAAAGCACAAATGGGCGATAATGGAGGTAGCAGTGAAAAGGATTGACCCACACATAGGAAAGCAAGCTCAACGATTTAACAAGCAGGACTTCCATGTGCTGATACAACATATGCGGTAACAGAGCAAATCAATCTGTTGTTATGGACATTGAACAGGGCGATGTTGAACATTGGATCAAAGTGTGTAGTATGGTCACCCTAGGGACTTGGGTCCAAATGGTCTCTTGTGCCTTCAAGTCTGGCAATAAAGAACAATATGGATCCATCCATATCACCGTCTATAGGACTAACAAACTAGGCTACTGGCTAGCCGAGCATCTCCCTACAATATGCAGTTGTATGACAGTGATAAAAAACGGACAAGTAGATGCAGTGCCAGAAATTATCACGGACAGTAAAAGATCTGAGACTCAGGGAGGCATTAAAAAAGATGCATCCAAGAAACAAGGATGTACAGTGGAATGCAATAATAAAATGATACTGTGCGATAGTTGTTCCAAATGGTTCCACTACGAATGCACTGCCCTGTCTGAAGAATAGTTAAAACCTCTGATAGGACATGTCAAGCGCAAATACATAAATGCACCAAGGGATGCATCAGAAATGGCCATCATCTCTTTTGAGAAAACTGCCTATCAGAACGAATCTGTTTCACTTCTGTTAGGCACAAATGACATTGGTGATGGAACAAGTGCTGAAAAACGCACACAAGAATACACAAAACGTGTAAACACTATCATGGATACCCAAAAGGATACTAAAATATTTCTGATCAAAATCCCATTTTGGATCATTGAGGAACAAAAATGCAGAGAGCATGCTAAACTAAATGACTCTACAAGGGCACTGTGTGAAACAAACAATAGGCTGTCTTTTGTTCCAACAGGGATAATCACTGACCCCAAATTTTATGAGAACGATGGCGTACACATGTCAACTATTGAGAGTGCCTATATCGCTAAGGCATTCTCTACAAAAGTACAAGGTTCTATGGGTGTAAAATATTTGAAATAACAACTCTGCAGGAGTACCAGATACTCGTGGAAGCAGGGGCCAATGGGTCAATCGACACCCAACTATGGGTACAGGCACTATATGGAATATCCCCATGGACGCAAAGCAACCAGGACACTGCAGACAAATCCAGGATGAAAATGTCTGCCCTCTTACATCTCATTGAACATGTGTTTGGGAGACAGACGATCCCAATGAACAGTTTGCAATTTCATGCAAGGACAGTAAATTTACTTATCTCAGAAGGGAACCAGATATTCCCAACAATTGACAATTACGTGCAGAGACAGTAAATTGAGGAGGGGGTCATACACTAATTATATCAATAATACAATGATACGTGTGTGAGGAAATTAACTTAGGTGCTATGTTTTGCTGGAACATGCCACAGTACAGTGATAAATATATTCATAGGTTTTTTATTTTGAATATAGACTGAAGATAATAAATGCATTATCAGAAACTGAACATGAGAAGTAATCATTTTAGGAATTAATACGAATTAGAACTTTTTCTTCCATTTGTTAATGAGACACTCGAGTTTACCAAGAAGTATCATTTGCGTAAATATAATAAATTTAGTTATATCCAGTGAAGACATATTAAGCCAAGCAACGGTAAGAATGGAAAAGTCTGAATCTTAGTTACATAGTTTAAGCATATGCCACTGGAATGTGGGCGGACTAGAAGGACATGAGGGCTACAAACTTGGGGATACAAATTTTATCAAAGAAATTTTAGGATATGATATAATAGGCCAACAGAAACTCATTCAAATCCAGAAATGCTTATAGGTTTAGTACAATACTGCACATTCAAAATTGACAGACCAAGAAATACAAAAGCTACGCGAGACTCGGGAGGAACTGCTATCTTACTTAAAAATAACATGAAAAATGGCATTGTTTTATACAGGACTGAAATACCTGATACATCATGGGTTAAATTAAAGAAATAATTTTTCCATTCAGATGCGGATATTTTTGTCGGGGTTGTATACATGGTACCCAAGAACTTTAAGCATGCTAGAAGAATTGATGAAGATGTGTCAAATCTTAGAAAGAGACCCGATCAAATATAGTAAGCAGGGGGAAATAATTCTAATGGGGGACTTTAATGCAAGGACAGGGGAACTACATGAGGACTTCTCAGATGACAAATTTGAAGATCATTTATTTCAACACAATGTACCTGATGAATGTTCAGAAAGAACTAGCAGTCACAAAATAATAAGTACTGCTTACAAAAAGTAAATCATTAATGGTTACATTCTTGGGGACATAATGGTTAAATTAACATGCCAACAATGGAATAGGTGTAGTGTTGTGGACTCTGGCATTGTACACAACGATTTATTTAAATATGATGAATGTTTCAAGGTGAATGATTTTGAGGGTATATTATCAGATCATTTAAAATATCCATGAGGATGAAAGTTTTATAGCACTTCAATATAAACAATAACGATATGAGTCCCTTTCCCATAGGATATAAATGGGATAGTAATCTCTAAGATACTCTCCTGAAGATTATAAAAAGCACAGAAATTTAAGCAAAACTGAAAGGATTTGAGAAAGAATAGGGGAAGGAGGTATTAAACCGACAAAAATGATTTTATAATCCATGTCCAAAATTTCACTAAGATCATTCTAGATGCAGCTGATGAATGTCTACCCAGCCGTAAAATCAGTCAACATAAAACAAAAAATGGTTTAACATGGACTGTAAAAATGATGCAATGAAGTGAAAGATTTTGGGAAAATGTTACAAGAAAAATCTAAAGACCCCAATGCAGGACATATTTATTATGGTACAAAGAAGAGATACAAACAATAGGTGAAGAGCCAAAGAATGCATAAAGAGGAATCAATATCACTATTGGAAAATCTTGCAACAAACAACCCAAAAATATGTTGGAAATTGGTTGAAACACTTCGTGATGATCATAAAGGACTAAGTAAAAATATGTCAGTAGATTCAAGTGAATTTATAGAACATTATTCAAGATTATTAGGGCGAAATGGCCATGCCCTGGTAAAATCCCCTTTCTGGCCAAATAAAGTAAAAATGATTCATGTAAACATATATGCAAAGTATATATATATTTGAAAAGATCATGATCTAAAGGCTACAAACAACCTAAAATCATGACCCTTTGATATAAATTGTTGTATAAACAACGATTTCTTCGATCTCCAAACAAAATGTGACATGGGCATACAAATTTGGAAATAACTACCTAATGGTTTTCTCTAAACTGCAAATTGTTTACACAGAGTTACTGGCCACATATGTGGCTAAAGAATGGTCCATTGTATTTTTTAACACTGCTTTTGTTTTGCAGTTATGGGGCCTCAAAGTTTCTGCCACCAGACATAATGGTATCCTAAGGTTGAACTCTCCATAATTGCAAAACAAACATCGTGTTAAAAATCTATGGAACACTTTTTAGCCACATATGTTGGGAGTAATCCAGTGGAAACAGGTTAACTTTTGGTTAAACCAGTAAGAAGTTATTTCCACATGTGTAAAACCATGTTTCATTGAAATTCAATATAAAAGATTTGGTTATTTATAGAACACTTAGCACAAAATGATTATGCTGTTTGTTTATTTACTATCTGCTGGTAATAACCTTTTCAAAAATGTATACTTTGCATATTTTTATATGAACACTTTTCGTTTCATTTGGCCAGGAAGGGGATAGTAGGCTTATTTTACCAGGGCATGGCCATTTCACCTTAAATGTAAGTGACTTTGCTGAAACTAAAGAAGACCCATCTAACGGTGAATTGGATGGGTATATATCTGCGCTAAAAAAATAGAATTTTCCTGAAAATACTTGAACAAATGGTCAAGGTGTGTGAAGTGAATATGGCTGTCAAAAAAAAAAAAATGAAAAACAGCAAGTCATGTGGTATAGATATGAAAAGCCACGAGATGCTCGAATGTGCCAATAGATGGTTACAACGCTTTGGGGTTACATTCAAGAGCGCTGGTGATTGAGTGATCAAGGTCAAATCAAATCAAAAAACAAATCTCTATCAGCGGCACACTGACCAGGTGGTCTATAATACATCCCTAATAGAACTAATGCATAGTTGATTCGAAATTGCCACACAAACATTCAGTGTTTATTGAATCCAAGTCAGCACGACGGGAACAGGGTAGCCAGTCCCTGTGGACAGCTACTCCACCTCCGGGTCCTACAGTCATATCCTCCCGAATGGGCATGCCAAAGCCTTCTTTAAACAACAATTCACTTGGAACGCTACTATCGAGCCATGTTTCGGACAAAGTGAGAACATCGAACTTTTTGGAATCAGCCAGAAATTAGTGTTGGTCGAACTTGCCCGAGCTTTTTAAACTACATGCGTTAGCATCAGATATTTTAAGTTTATATATATATATATATATATATATATATATATATATATATATATATATATATATATATATATATATATATATATATATATATATATATATATATATATATATATATATATTAGTGAAGGTATCTGCAGGCCCTGGTTTCGGATGTGTGTTACATTCAAGTAATTTGCATACAGTGATAAAGATTTTATTGCATAGACGCTCCCTCTGGAGGGTATAGCAAGCATTATAGTGCTCAGCACCCAGGCTACACCGAGATGATTGCCGTGGGTCCGAGAAGTTAATCACATGTAGATTCGCAGAATTAAATAAAAGGCTTCATAAAGCAAAAACAAAAAAACAAAAAAAGGACAAAATCTCTATCTAGTTTACTAAAAAAAAAAAAAATCTACATGTAGTTCCAAAAAAAAAAAAAACATTCGTTTTTCCATTGCATGCAGTGGTTACATATTCTGTTGCCCGCTTCAGTTCTGCTATATCTGCCTGTTTCAATGTGCAAGTCATGGGCACTTATTCTTAGTTTGGTGAATTGCTTTCTTTTCCAAATTGGCATATTTAATTTGAGATATTCTTCTCTGCAGAATTTTGGTTCCTTGAATTTACAATAGGTCCTCAATTTATTGGACTCTCTCCCCTGTCCATTTACATATTTAATCCAATCACGCTCATATGCTGTACACAGTTTCTCATTTAATTTTGTAATACATGACTTAATATTATTTCCGCCGATATTTTCCCACTCACTCTGCATATCAAAGTTAGTCAACATTATTTTGATGTTTTGGAGCCAACAGGGGTTTTTGCTATTCATCATGGAGTAGTTCTCACGTAGACATTTAGATACCAAGCTGTCTGGGTCACAGCTGTGCAAATGGGACCAGTATTTAATAGCAGAACACAGACTAGTGAAGAGTAGTGGGTAGCTGCCTATTTCACCTTTGACCGCAGCAATACAGGACTTTCGGTGTACCCCCAGCATAAAACGAGAGAATTTGACATGGACTTGTTCTGTTGGGGCACGTTCACAGAGATGCAAGAAATTTTCACTGTTCAGTGATTGTAGCAGGAAAGGGGCCCAAATTTCACCAGCATAATTCGCCATCGGCACTACCAGGCTTTGGAAAAGTTTCAGTGCCATGTCTATGTTTCCATGCGTATCAAATATTTTAGACTAAATAGCACCTTATTTGCCTTTTCTTTTAGTTTGGTCACTGCTGCATTAAATGTGCCAGAGGCTGACAATTCGATACCCAAATAGCAATAACTCTGCACTATATCAATCTCGGTATTCTCATAGTAAAAATTAAATTTTCGACATTTAACTCCTCCTTTGTTGGAAATAACAACCTGTGTCTTTTTGAGATTAACTTTGAGCTTCCACCTTGAACAGTACTCTTCAAGCTTGATAAGTGCAGCCTGCGATCCTGCACTGGTTTCAGACAGCAGGACCAGGTCGTCTGCGTAGAGGAGACAGCTAATGTTGCAGGTATCCAGTTTGACCAGTCTGCATGAGTCATCGAAAATACAAGGGAGATTACTTAGAAATGAATTGAAGAGTCCTGGACTTAAAACACATCCCTGTTTGACACCAACATTTGAAGGGAATTGTGTTGAGTAACTATGTTCAGATTTGATACAGTAGTAAACTTCAGAGCACATATTTTGTAGGAGGCCCAAAAAGTTACCGCCAATGCCACTGGCAGTCAGTTTATAGAAAAGTGCCTGGCGCCATACGGTGTCAAAGGCCGACTTGAAATCAACGAAACAAGAAAACAGGTATTGCCTGGGCAGCCGGTTTGTGTATTTATCAATCAGGGTCTTGAGAGTTAGTATGTGATCGGAAGTTCTACATTTGCGTCTAAACCCAATATGGTTGTAAGGGACAGTTTTGTGTTTCTCTGTAAATTCTGAAAGTCTGTTATTGAGTACAGAGCACAGACGTTTACACAAGTGGCTGGACACAGCTATGCCCCTGTAGTTTTCAGGAGAGTGGGCGTCTCCCTTTTTGTGGATAGGAGGGATAGAGTTAACTCTCCACTCAGAGGGGAAGTACTGGTTTACCAAAATCTTATTGAATAGTTTAGTTAGTACTGGTAATAGAACCCTTTTGCCACTTTTAATCATCTCATTTCTGATGCCATCCAGCTCTGGTGATTTGTTGCCTTTCAAATTTGAGATAGCATGTGACACTTCATGGGTAGTAATACTGAGGTTAAGTTCACTAAATACCAAGTCTTTGTTTTCGACAATGAAAGAGTTGAGGTTAGAGTCATAAAAGTTGCCAGTTTGATTGAGACAATTATTAAGATATGTCTAAGATTACATTATGATTTACACAAGAATGAAACAATATGAGAGACAGAATAGTGAAAGTATTCACAAAGTTATCATGATGACCAGGCGCATATTCAGTGATTTTGACCACACATTTTCAAAGATTATCACCACCAATGGCTGCTCTATAATGTTGAAATGTCTGTCGCCATAATACATGTTAAGAAATACTAAAAAGTATCGTCCAAAGACTAGGCTTTTGCAAAACATTGAGCAAATATACCCATACATGAGAAAGATGTTCATGCTGTACAATTAATTCAGATACCTTTATAACATAAATATAACATATAACATGACGAGTACAAAGAAACTGATATATGAGGATACCAGATACATACTGAAAAAATGTTGTGGATAAACTAACTGAATAAATGTCAATGAAGATACGGAATTGTGGAGAATTACAGCCGCTTGATAAAAATAATAACCGAAGCTGCACTCGTCAAGTGCTGGGTATAAGTGGCTTGATGCATATACTGTAGTAATCCATCACATGCATGTGCAAGGATAATTTGAACAAATGAAAATGCGAAAAACATTTGGGTTTCGCACCTCTGGTTTCAAAACAACGCAACATAGATATGTTTATTCAGAACCCACCATCAACCCCCGAGCTTGCATTGTTGGGAATAGGTGGATATGGCATGTCTGGAAAGGTACACAAAGTCTCTTTCTTACCATTTGAATATGATCAGAAATAGTAAAACGATTACTTGCCTTTAACCACATATTCAGGTAGCTATGTTAATATGTCAGGCAAAAATCATTGAGAGAAGGCACAGTAACAGGAAAAACGTGGGTACGCGAAAACCTAACAGCCATGTAATAAGCACGGGCCTTTTTAAACTATAATGTGAATTCGGTTATTAAACATACATGTAAGTTTGTAAAAGGGAACGCGTTAGCGCCAAATGTCAGTAAACCTTGCAAAGGTGGGATGATGACAGCTCTCCATCATGAATATGTAAGTTAGACAGACAGCAGCAAACGTGAATGAAACGCAGTTCCTTACCAGAGCAGACTATAATCAAGTACATGCACGCGCTCGTTCACTTCTTAGACTGTCAATGGACTCCTCGCGCGCGAACTTCACCTGAAGAAACACATGCACATGTAAGTACAATGAATAACAAGGTAGTTTAGCAATACAATCACTCTTGTGCCTGTTGCTAACACAATGTAATACGATGTTATACCTGACAGAGAAAAACAGTCGAGGCCTTTTATGTCCAGGACAAGCTTGGTACGTGTGTCAAATTACTTGATATAAACCGTATTTAGCATACCCACAGACCGGAACTTCAGGCTCAGACAGGGTTGTACCTAGTGTCACGTGCGCAGGCATCATCCTGGTGGTAGGCTCTGTGCTGCAGTGAAATGCAGCCAATATGCATGAAATTGCTAATTACGTTTTAGATGTCACATTTAAGTATGAATACAGCAAAACAAACCGGTTACAAAGAATAGTAACTGCATTGGAATATGTCGAAATATAGCCAGAAGGCCCAGTCCTGATACACATACAAGATATCACAAGAGTGGCTTTGAGCACTTAAGAACCTGTGTAAGATACATTTAGGTCTTGTTTGGTGTGTCTTTAGAAAACGCTGCTGGTGGCGATGCGCGGCCCCTGGGCAACGTTGTTTTGAAATCACTTAGAAACCAACCGGAAGTAAAGGGATTAAGAATCGTGAATATTTAGCAATTGACAAAACAAAAGAACATCTATATTTGTATTCGTCAGCTTTAAATTAAACATTTTGAAAACAAAATTATACAATGAAGTAAGCTATTTCACTTCATCCCCCTCGCTATGAACATACTGCTGGACCTCTTTCGTGTAAGATCCTCCGACACAAAAATGTTGTTGTTCTTTTTCCTTGCTTCGTAAACCCCCTGTCTGGCTCTGTACGAAATGAATTTTCTATAAAGGCTGGAGGTTTACCATCACGCTTTTTGCCAACTCTGTGGGAGCGCCCAATCTCATAGTTCTCCATTTTGACACCAAGGCTTTTGGTTTAAACATATTTTATTAAATAAAACAGTCGGTCAACAGGCACACTGCCTATATCATGACCTTTTGTACATAAATTGACAATACAGACATACAAAGTTGGACTGCCAGATAAAACATGGTTCCACCACGGACGTGTTATAGAATAAAAATGTGAAAAGAGCAGAGGTCACAATTAGCTATGTGTATATTCACTCCAATACACAATTCAATACACAATTGAATACATCAATGATTTCAAGACCAGAGCTATTACCAGTACTTCACACTGAGTTAGCTCTCCATAACATTACATTACCCATTTCTCAGTATTTTTCCCAAATTAATACATGAAAAGGAAAATTTTAATGCATTACCAAATGTTTCCTTCCTCTTAGATGTCATCATGCATATGGATATTGAATCCTCCTCATTCAATTTGAGGAAAATGCAAAAAAAAAAAAAAAATATATATATATATAAAAAGCTTTTCACAAACATTTTATCAAAATTGTACAAATCTACATCATATAAGGTTTCTTTGAGTAGCTGTCTCAGTTGCGCTAAGGTGCCAAGGGCACAAAACAAGTTTTGCGCCCTCAACGTGCTCAATACCTCAATACAACTGAGTTGGCTACACAGGCAAGATACCACTCAAAGTTCATTTCTAACCATAACAAGGCCATGTCAGAATCTATGTGCTGTTGATTTTTAAATGTTGGCAAGCTGTCCATGTTTCTTCGAAGAGCCCATACAGTCTTTTTATTACATGTTATAAATGAACTGAACAAAAGGTAAAAAATGCAAGCTGAGACATCAGTTTAGAGTAGAAGTATTTCGAAAATTCTGATTAAAATTAAAATTTGTACAATGTATGTACGAGTGGATCAGTCAGGTAATTCAATAGGATTTTGTTACTGTTGGGGTTTTATCTGCTCATGTATTTTGATATGGAATACCACAGGTGGCTTAATCATAGTACAGAGAATAGTCCTCTGCATGAACAGATTAATCATCAAGTAATACACAGAGACGCGTTTAGCATGTTTTATACAAGTCTCAGTGCATATTTACATGTAATTTGATGTAAAGAAACCAAACAGAAAAGCTTCATTGGTCTTTTATCTGATGTGGCAGTGAATAAATTATACTTGTGTATTTTTACACTCTTCATGTTCATTGTTACAACATGGGTATGATAAAAGACATGAAAAAATGTCGATGTATCTGTAAGGCAAAACTGACTAATTATTACACCATTTAATAGATATAACAGTAGAATGTCGGGGGGGGGGGTGGAGGGGGGGGGGTACATGGTAATGTACCTATTTGGGATTTGCATTCTTGTCATGGCATGCTGTATTATTTTGCAAAATTATTTTATCTCTATTGGATTACCTAATAGTTACATAAAGATATCTTTATTGACAAATCTTTTTACAAAGATGTAGTCACTTATATACAAGACAAGTACATGTAATTTACACATAGACAATGAAACAAAACAAAAACAAAAACAGACAAGAAACAAAAATAAAACAAATCAAAACAAAACAAAAATAATAATAAAAAGGATTCTGGTGAATAGGACTAGTCGCAGACAAAAGACTCAATTGAAATGATAATAAGTGGTGTTACAACAGTCATTGATCTAGATTCCCTCCAAAATGGAAATGAATAGCACTATAGTGTCCCAAATGCTACACAAACTATATACATGCATGGCTGTATTAACAGAACATTTGTTTGTTCATTAATCCTCAATATGATTGTTGCATATGATGCAAACAGTTTATTTTTATTTCTAGCTATTGTTTTCTATGGAGCAACTGTTCTTTGCATCTTCTGGTTTCATCTTCCAATCCCTTCATGTATAGTTATGGGATCACATGCTGAGGCTGGACACCTGTCCCTGGGGGAGCAATAAAGTGACCTACAATCTATTCACACCTTTGACTGCTTGTGCTGCCAATTCTTTGTTTCAGCTGATACCTTTACCACAGCATATCTAATCCCGACAGACACTTCCTGCTCTGCCTGATGCCTGTAGGTGTACAGGCACAGTCGGGGCTGACATTCATGACCCCAATTCAGTCTTGGTCAGCCCTCCGCTGAGGACAGTTTACTCATTTTCAAATCTCTGTTTCATCATGTTGGTTAGGCGACGTGCACCAAGATATCCCTGTGACGTTTGTGGCTCTGGTTGTCCAAATACCTGCATTTTTTTCTCAAACGTCATAATGGGAAGGGTTTTCATGGAATAGGAAAGGTAACAATAACCAATTATCTGTGTATTCAGCTGAATACACAATCCAATACACAGAATTTTTCAGGGCTAGAGATGTGTATTCCCATTTGATTGTATGTTCAATTAACCTCAAATTAAAAGACTGCTAGTAAAGCTGCAAGATTAAAATTTATGTGAACATTTCAACTATGTACATAATTTTACCACACAAATTTTGCTGTTTCTGCAACGAGTGGTTTTAAAGTTATTATGCCGTAAATTACAATAAAAAGTAATGGGAATACACAACTCCGGCCATGATGAATAACCAATAGGCCCTTTACACAAGAGGAATAGAAGTTTCTGTTCTTGCTCTCTCCTTTTAAAGCTAAAAATTCACTTTCGATATTGAACAATTTGGGACGGGGATATGTATGTATATACACATATTTATTTATGAGCAAGAGAATAGATGTCGCTCGACTCCATGACCGCCCCACCATCATGTCTCAGTGGGAACCAGACATTTTGTTTTTCCAAAATCTCAGAAACTGCTGTACGTGCAATCACCATATTTGGCACATAGATTCATCTTCCAGTAGTGTGCATCTGGGTATTGAATTGACAGGTTTATAGTTATGACAATTAGAGGCAATTAAAATTTCAACTCATTCCATACTATGGTGATCTATGGTGCCAGGCCATGGTCGGTGCTTCTGTTTCTGGCACTGTCAAGAATGTTGGTACTTGAGTAAAAGTTCTTTTCATGAAGGATTTAAACATGTGTCGTCTTAAATCTAGATAAATATATGGGTAAGTTGAGTTAAAGACTTCATATGTTCCGAACTAGCACAGATAGAGATACCATTTTAACTTGAATTGATGGGTGTATGATGAAACCCTATCCATTGAGCTGTGAAGCAAAGTTGTAGGATTTTAATTTATGCACATAAAGTACGCATGCCAAATTTAAATCATGAATATCTTCAAAACTATTGGAAACAAGGATGCCAAACCAACTATAATGTATAGGTGTGTGAAACAGCCCTTTCCTTTGTGCAGTGAAGCAGAGTTGTAGGATTTTGATGTATGGAAATTTGGTACTTATGCATAATTTAGTCATGAATATCTTCACAACTATTACATATAGGGATGCCAAACCAACTTGAATTTACAAGTTTGTGATATAACCTTTTCCTTTGAGCAGTAAAGCAAAGTTGTAGGATTTTAATTTTTGCAAATTAGTCACTAATCTGAAAGTCTAATCGTGAATATCTTCAAAACTATTATAGATAGAGATGCCAAATCAACTTGAATTTATGGGTTTGTGATACAGCCATATCCATTGAACATTGAAGCAAGGCTGTATTATTTCAATTTATGCAACTTTGGCACATATGACCGTTGAAAATATTCTATACTATAGATATGTCATTGAATCTATTACTAAATTCCAGAAGCTGCAAATTATTCCCAGCCTGAAGGCCGCAGATCTGATTTTTTCCGCAAATGAAAAGCAGCATTGCAAATATTCCTGACTTTCAAGGCACACATACAGATTTGCTGTGAAACACGTCTTTCTTTCTTTCTTTCTTTCTTTCTTTCTTTCTTTCTTTCTTTCTTTCTTTCTTCTTTCTTTCTTTCTTTCTTTCTTTCTTTCTTTCTTTCTTTCTTCTTCTTTCTTCTTCTTTCTTTCTTTCTTTCTTTCTTTCTTTCTTTCTTTCTTTCTTTCTTTCTTTCTTTCTTTCTTTCTTTCTTTCTTTCTTTCTTTCTTTCTTTCTTTCTTTCTTTCTTTCTTTCTTTCTTTCTTTCTTTCTTTCTTTCTTTCTTTCTTTCTTTCTTTCTTTCTTTCTTTCTTTCTTTCTTTCTTTCTTTCTTTCTTTCTTTCTTTCTTTCTTTCTTTCTTTCTTTCTTTCTTTCTTTCTTTCTTTCTTTCTTTCTTTCTTTCTTTCTTTCTTTCTTTCTTTCTTTCTTTCTTTCTTTCTTTCTTTCTTTCTTTCTTTCTTTCTTTCTTTCTTTCTTTCTTTCTTTCTTTCTTTCTTTCTTTCTTCTTTCTTTCTTTCTTTCTTTCTTTCTTTCTTTCTTTCTTCCTTCCTTCCTTCCTTCCTTCCTTCCTTCCTTCCTTTCTTTCTTTCTTTCAAGAAATGTAACATTTGAATTTGACACCACCCCCCTGTGCCAAGAATCAAACTAACATTTGTTTCTAATAGTACAGAAAAACATGACCAATATTCATAAATTTCAAAGCTAACAATGATAACAAAGAGATTCCAGAGGAACCAAACTTCAACATTAACATTGTTCCCAGCCTCACTTTGGACTTTGAGCTAGATCCCATGTGACTTTACGCTTTCCTAAATGTTATCAAATGTTGTTAAATTTGGGAACAACAAAAGTAAAGGGGAAAGCAATTAAAAATATTGGAAGTTTTGTTAGTTTTGGTATATGGCTGGCAGTTTAAGTGGAAGAATTCCAAGTATGGAGGAATGTAACTGTATAGTGAAGCTATCACGTACCTTGTTGCCTGACAGATCCCTCTAGACGCCCGGTAACACCAGCAGGGGAAATCCACACCTGGGCTGAATGTCCGTCCGTCCACGGTGAGGGTGTCAATCGATCTGTGTTCAATGCCTCCGTATATGTTACAGCGCCCTCTGGCTATGGATCTGGCAGTCATAAATCAACACCTCAATCTCATAGATGCCACAATCACGAACCAGCACCACACTCTCCCTCTGTTTAACAGGAGAAGGCCATAGGTTTAATGTAAAATAGAGGCAAAAATGATATATAGTATCCTGATTTCAGTAAACCGCTGAATATCATTTCATGCATACTGTGTTCATCCAGCTTTACCAGTTTGCAAAAATGGAGAAAATGCTACCACCAGATTACAACATTGCATACAAATCTTATATAGAATCCTACATGTTACTCAGTGTCTATCCAGAGTTAAAGCACATCTAGATACAAAAATATTACAATATGATTCCCAAATTCACCATGCATATTAATTGCCCACATGCACATCATTTGCACGCATGCATCATTACATCACTCCTATAACCAATAGTCCATTTGCATCTCCCCCATGCTGTTCTACCTATTGCCAGCATGCACCCTGAAAATAGAAAATCAAACAGTTAGTCACATTATTTACACATTCACAGATACAATGAAATATTATATACAACATAGTGCAAAGCGGTATTCCTGATATCAGAGAAAACAATTCAGAAACATCACCAAATGGCACAACTCTCTGATTCAGGAAATCTGCTGACTTTAGACTCTGTAGAACCTCTGGGCGTTCTTCAAGGTCACCTGGCAGATAATGCGAAGAGGAAGATTCTTCAAACATGCGAGATATTCAGCCACCTCTAGCACCATCCCTGGGTTACAATATTTTGCCTGGCACTTGAACCTCTCAGGGACCAAATAAGGTGCATCGCTCTCAATGAGGATCTTGTCCAATGGAACTGATGTCGCTGCGGCATTCAATTCAGGACACTTGTCATTGCACAGCTTGGCCGTGAACCCAAACATAGCTGATGGAAAACGGTGAATTATCATCTCCACCTCCTTCTTCGTTCCCGAAAAGCAATGAAAATGGATTGGATGATCATGACACAGCTCCATTTGCAAATAATAAAGACACTCTTCCATTGCTCTTCCCCTCTACAATGAAAGACCACTGCAGATCTCTTGCCAATGGCAGTACAGGGACCTTACCTTCTACCTTGTAATGAAGAACTCCATTTTCCATGGAAAGCTGACTATGAGTTAACCACAGCTGCTTAGTTTCCGGACTGCTAGACACAAGCTCTGCATCTGTTGGTACTTGATCAGTCTCTATCCATGAAAACACTTTCCCAATATCTGGATCCTCTTTCTGCGCCTGTCTCATATTATCAGCTGAATACACATTGACCCAGTTAACTGACCTTATAGTGAAAGATTCTGGAGAAGTATAACGAACTGCCAATGGAACAACGTCATCGACTTCCTCCTCAAATACAGACCATTGCTTCTGTGCTCTAGTGCAATATGGACATCCCCCACATAGCAAAGATCCCAAATCAGCTCCAGCTTCATTACAATTACAGACAGACAAGTATCCGGAATTCTGGAAAGACGGTCAGCGTTAACATGACATTTCCCTGAACGATGTAAAATTGTGATATCATATTGTGAGAGTTCTTCCAACCATCTGGCCAGCTGTCCACCAATCAGTTTGAACCTCATTAACCATGTTAAGCCGTTATGGTCTGTCCTAACCAGTATGTTCCACCCCAGAAGATAGTGTCAAAACTGCCTGGTGAATCTAACCACGGAAAGTAATTCCTTCCGGGTAGTACAATAACGACGCTGTGCTGGAGTTAGCACGAAGCTACCGTAACAAATGGTTCTTTCTTCCCCATCTTGGATCTGACTAAGCTCACAACCAATACAAAAATTAGAGGCATCACAATCCAACACAAAAGTTCCATCTGCAGTAGGCAGAGACAGGACTGGAGCATTGGTTAAGACCTCCTTGAGTTGCTCAAATGCTAGTTGATGTTCATTGGTCCATTCAAAGATCGCTTTCGGTCCTGTTAGTTGGTACAGACACTTTGAAATCTCGGCAAAATTAGCAATATGATCACGGTGGTAATTGCTGAACCCTAGAAACGATTCCACTTCATGGACTGACTTTGGCACTGGCCAATCAGCAACTGCTTTGACCTTATCCTGGTCAATGGACACTCCTTCTCCTGACACATGATTGCCAAGGAACTTGATCTCTAATTGAAACAACCGACATTTCCTCGGCTTCAACTTGAGGTCAAACTGGCGAAATCGGTCCAAGACCTCACAAAGATTATGTAAAAGTCCGGAAATGCTTTTTCCGACGATTATTACATCATCCAGATATGCTAATGTTGTTTTCCATGTTAACCCTCGAAGTACCAGATGCATAGCTCGCTGAAAAGTCGCTGGAGCTCCGGTCAATCCGAATGCCATTCTCTGGTGTTCAAAAAGCCCGTACTTTGTAATGAAAGCAGTCTTATGTCGGTCACGCTCATCAATCTCGATTTGATAGTATCCGGAAGCCATATCTAAGGAGCTGAAGTAGACGTTGCCAGACAAAGTGTCGAGGCATTCTTCAATTAGAGGCAATGGATACGCATTTTTAATGTTTACCTTATTTAACGCCCTATAATCGATACACCATCTCACATTTCCGTCCTTTTTCCGCACCAAAACGGGGGCAGCCGCACATTCAGAACATGATGGAGTGATGACGCCATGATCCAACATCGATTGTAGGTGTTTTTCTTCTTCCTCCTGAAATCCAAGTGGAGTCCTGCGCATGCGCTGTTTGCAGCTTCATTGGTTGTAATTCGATGTTTGATTTCCTTGAAGCAACCGATATCCATGTCTGATCTCGAAAAAACGTCTTCATATGTAACGAATACCTCTCATAGCTGTTGTTGTTGTTCACTATTCAGATTGGATAATGAGTCCCTATACAGCTGTTGAAGATGCTCTGGTATGTCTAACTCTGACTTACCAATTTGTTTCACTGTGGGAATATTCTCACATCTCGTAGAAAAACCACTAGATGCGGAACCATTGGCACTATTTTCTGAGACCAAATGTGTTGCACTTCTGACGTCGTTTGACTCGTTCGACTCTATAGCTTCACTAGAATCCGCAGGTATAGCGTTACCCATCAAATGACCAGCCCTGAGACTAAGAAATCTATCCGACAGGTTTATGATGGAAATAACAACATCCGGACCAGCTTTGACCAATGAAAAGGGAACAATCAATCCATTATGGTACCCTATTGGATGTACCACATAATCTAGGCCATCTTGAACAGCAGAAGAACACATAACTTGTTTCGTACTGTTTGGAGGGACGGTAATCTTCTTCACCAAAGTGACCCTGGAAATGCTTATTGAGTCCTCCCCGTTTCTTTTCATGATAGCTGACAACAGCTGATCCCCTAGTTGCAACACACAACGATCGAAGTCAATTTTGCATTTTTGCTCCATAAGAAAATCCAGGCCTAAAATCAGACTATCAGTTGTTGGAGCCACATAAACGTCCAGCAGATATGACCGATTTCCAATGACTTTACAAACTTCCTTAACATGCTTTGCTGTCATAACCCCTTCTTTTGCTGCACCTTTAAGTCTAACTTCCTTTAAAATTTTAGGCCTGACTTTCAGGCGACTGAATAGCTCCAGATTCATAACTGTTACTTGAGCCGATGAATCAATAACAGCTTCTACTGTTTCTGTGTCCATCTGAACTGGAATCACCATGCTGAGACCATTACTAACTGAACGAACAGTAATTTCCTCCAGCACCGAATCAATTTCTCCTGAGGTTGATTTTGATAACTGATGACCTTTGCAAAAACCTGAGAATTCTGATTTCACTGAAGACATAGTATCATTTATTACTTGTTGGTCTTTATCAACAGCAGGGATCGGAGATCGACCAATATGTCCCATCCAATCTATTTTTTTTGGAGAAGCTGACCTAGATCTACCCTCACTACTTAACTTCTGAGGTGTTGATGGCTTGTGAGGGCAATCCTTAATGTAATGTCCAAATTCCCGGCAGCCATGACACTGTACCTCCAATAAAGGTACCCTTAATGCCCTTGGTGAGCCTACAATATTAGCCTGAGTAGAAGCCCCCCCTACTGGGGTTTTCTGTACCAACGAAGTCATGAAACGTCTGTTTTCTTCATGCAAAGCTTTTATTACATCTTGGTTCCCCTTCATTAGTTTTTCCATCTCTTGGCGATGCTCTTTGTACTGGTCCGCCCATGACACTTGGGAACCTTGAGGTTTATTCTGTTGTAAAGACATAGCCCTAATGCGCTGATCCTCTTCATCCACATCAACTTGTCTCAGCTGTAGCTTTAAACTAGAAGTACCAAAAACAATCTCTCGACTGGAAATGACCAACTTCAAAGCAGATAAAGCCTTTTCCAATGTTGGGGGATCCTGACTGAGCACCTGTGCTGCCTCGGCCTTGTTGTTTACAGCTTTCAGGAATGCTCCAACTGCAATCGAATCCAGGAACTGTTCCCCACCATCTGGATATCCGTTTATGGTAAGCTGTTGACATCGCTCTGCTAATTCTTCCAAGGATTCACCTTCTCTCTGTTTAAGGTTTTGCAGTTGTCGTCTTATAGTCACAGGTGGATCACGCAAGCCGAAACGGTTGTTTATTCTAGATGTAAGGACCCTGTAATCCTCTCTCTGCTTCTCTAAGCGTACTATAATACCTCAATGCCTTACCTCTGAGCGACTCAACCAGCCTATCAAGTTTCACCTCAACAGACCACTCATACCTCCTTGCTAACCTTTCGAACCGTAAGAAAAATGGCCGCCAATCTTCACCGTCAAAAGTAGCAGCTTTAGGCGGAGGAGGCCCCACCTTATCCTTACCTCTACTTGAACCAGCAACATGCCTACCACCCCTACCACGGTCACGTCGACTTTCAGTACCGGGTGCATCCTCTGGATCGTCAGTTGCATAAATGCTATATACATTGTTATTGGTCAATGAATCCAATGTATACAATAAATTGTTATGCGTATCCACTGTACGGTGTGCACGGGTGGCTCCCTAATGTTTGATGGGCCAAATATTCCTGGAGGTGGGGGAAATGGCAAACTTTGCCCAGCCATAGCAGTGGCTCCCGGTTCACCACCCAGCTTAGCCATCTGATCAGCCATTTGCTTTTCCAACTTATCGGTTCTCGCCACTAATGCATTAAACTTACAATCAATCCTGTCCGCCATTTGTTTTTCCAAATTATCAGTTTTTGTTGTCAAGGAATTCAAAGTTCCATTCACATCATCCATTTACTTGTCCAAGTTTAGGCTCCACTGATTAAACAATGACTCACTTTTTGTTTGACGTTGCAACAATGCTTCAAGCATACCTTCCATCTTTTGCTCACTGGAACGGACCCTAAAATCCACTTGTCCCTCACCACAAAGTTTAGCAAATAATCCGCCAATACCTTTCTCTGATATTCCTAACAAAGAATCTTGAGTGAATGATCCACCTAGTTCTTGCCTTTTGTTGACAATAAGTCTGGCTTTTGTCTCTCCAATACTATCAATCTTCAATCATTGTTCATAAGTTGCCTCGTTTATGAAAATTGTAGCCATGATGATTCAAGTATGGATCTATGGAAAAAGTGATGGAAGAGACAGATCCCACTCCTGACACCAATATAGTGAAGCTATCACGTACCTTGTTGCCTGACAGATCCCTCTAGACGCCCAGTAACACCAGCAGGGGAGATCCACACCTGGGCTGAATGTCCGTCCGTCCACGGTGAGGGTGTCAATCGATCTGTGTTCAATGCCTCCGTATATGTTACAGCACCCTCTGGCTATGGATCTGGCAGTCATAAATCAGCACCCCAATCTCATAGATGCCACAATCACGAACCAGCACTACAACTGTTAGAAAATATTGTTAGATTTGTTAAGTGACAGTTAAAGTAATTTTGGGAGATCATTAAAAATGTTAGGAAGATTTGTCCGTTTTGGTAAGTGGCTGGCAGTATAAACAAGTTGAAGAGTCAAGCATTGAGGAAATATTGTTAAATTTGGTACATGTCGGTCAGTTTTAATGAAAGAGTTTTCCATACTATATATAGCGACACTTGTTTTCTATGTTTAGTGACGTTACCGATCAGACCTTGTTCTCGCACCAACATAATGACACTGGCTTTACCGTACATCAACACTTCTTATGCAATTTTCCCATATAGAAATGATTAGCTTACATTTGTTTTTGCTATAATCTTTTATTTTAACATATACTAAAATTAATAGCTTTGTTTCCGCACGTTTCCTCTTGGTTTTGCTTGTTTCCTCTTGTTTTTGCTTGGTTACTCTTGTTTTCGCTTGGTTCCTCTCGTTTCCGGTGTTTAGTGAGACCCTCAACAGAGGGTACACTCAGGCTTGTTCTGCCTAGAAGTCCACAGCTGTGAGTCTCCTTGGGACTGAGCTCAGGAAAAAAACAGGCCAGTTAGAACACCAGTGGAAGCAAAGGCCTGCCTGGTACATATGGCAGCATGGAGTCAATTTGTTCCTGCATGAACAGAAAGAGATACTCTGTATTTTATTCAGAGCCTCATTACACAGTTGTTGGAAGTCCCCCCCCCCCACCTCACCCTACACCACAATTTGCTACAAGACCCAGATCTTGCAAAGCATACACTCTGCATGTATGGACAGGAAGCTGTGAGACAGGTTCAAGCTAATTAATTATGAATGCAAAATGGTTGCCTGGCACCATAGAGGTCAAGCAATAGGTCATGTACAGCAGGCAATTGGAAGCCTGCCTGTGGATTGGGGAGAAATTTGGTGAATTTAGCATGCATTAAAATTCCCCAAGTTTTGTTTGTGTGCTATTGGATTTGCCACTTGTCTCAAACCTGTATGTGTAAGTTAGAACTTTGTGTCTATCTGTAATAGTTTGGAAGATATGGAGCTTTTAAAATTTTAAGTGCCCCTAATTTGCATAATTTTAAACATCATGTGTATTCCAAGTCAGGTGCTTAATTTCACGGGTAGGTCATTCACCAAGGCAAGTTTGATGGTTTTTGGAATAGTAGTGTCGGAGAAAAACTCTGGACAAATCTGCTCGTAAAGAAAGAAAGAAAGAAAGAAAGAAAAATCTTGGAAAAACAAAATGTCTGGGTTGGCACCCAGACATAATTATCAGCACACGGGCGTTTGGGTCTTTGACCAGAACCAGCTGGTGTCACTTGTTTGGCAGAATTAGCACCATCTTGGCCAGCCTTTGCTTCCTGCGACATTATGCAGTCTGTATGGCGGGTAATTCAAACAAAGGACTCACATGGAAAAACGTCGAAAATGTACGGTCCGCCCAGTCCAGCATGCCAGAAATCTCACAAAGTGGTCTTCCACCTTCATCACAACACAGGAGACAATAATTCTAGTCGGAAGTACAATAAGGCAATGAATAATCTGGAAAAACTAGCAGCAAACTTGCAGGTTGAACTGTTGTGGCTGACCACGTGATATATATTATATATAAATATATATATATATATATATGTATATATATATATATATATATATATATATATATATATATATATATATATATATATATATTTATACGTACTTATTGCTATATAGTCTCTAATAATTTTACTCACCAAGGTTGATGACTGTCCATAAGTTCACATCATAAACTCGGTCCCTCATTCCCATTCGTATGTATACATGATTTGGTTCTTCATGGCGATTGCAAGGGAAACTGCAGTAGTGAATGTCCATCCGATCCGTTTTCACACATTGGTCATGCCGACATTCAGGATGCCATTCCTCCCCTCCTACATAAGAAGCTCCTGTCCTAGGTAACAAAATCACGCCAACAGTCTCAATAAAGAACTTTTTGAAGAATCACACATCAATAGATAAATTAGGATATAATACTGAGTAGCGTCGAAGTTTTCCATGTGGACGACTGACCAGACCAGTCGGTTATATATCATACACAGCTGTTCCTGCTCAGCAACTACTGCATTGCAGTAAATATGTACCAGGTACACGTTAGAATTCAGATGATTATAAAATGACTAATTTGGACAGATTGTCAATACCAGGATGATAATTAAAGTACAAAATGATTTTAAATTATAATGTTGCTGTTTAGACCTCCGTAAATTCCAAGTTGATGAACACCTCAGTATTGTGATATTCCGCAATGTTTTGCATAAATACCGTGAACAAAATCCATTTATTTTTCTGTTTTTTCTTTTTCCTTCCTTTTCCTCATCTTTTTTCAACTCTTCCCATATCGTACAATAGCGTCCCTTTCAAACTCTTTAGCTGACGGTCAATATAAGTTCTATCGGATACCGAAACCAATGTATGTAATCACAAAAAGTCACCGGGGATAGTGTATTGATTCTTTATCCAGGGATTATGTTAAATAGATATAAAGTATGTAATGGATTGGTCTTAAGAGTTAATTGAGGTACATCTGCTGAAATTTTCTCCGCTTAATGGATTTGTATTAAGAATATCTTCAGTGTATCAAACGCCCAAGTTCTGCAGGTACAGGTCCTTCTTATCATTGCGACAGAGGGGTAGCGACCCATTCGTACCATGACAACAGTGTTAAACATAAAGGTGCACCTTGAAAAAGCCAACACCCATGACATATTTTCAATGACAGGTGAAACTTAAACAGTTAGACTAGACTCTTGTCAATTTTAGAAATCAGTTATCGGCATGTTGATCGCTGTATAAATGCACCCTGATTAGACTCTTAATAGGACGGTCAAAATCAGTAATGAACGATTCACAGATACTCGTTTAGAAATCCAGTAAAATGACAGATATATCTCATTGAGGCTGGATTTTTTAAAATTTAATTATTTTTTTTTTAATTTGTATTTTGTATTTTGTTAAGTGGGGTTCGTTCGAACCACTCGACCCCCACCGTTACGGGCCTGGAGCCAAACTCCATGCTTGCGCTAAAGTTTCAGCCAACTGAACAGTAAGGTAGGGGTTAACGTCCACACTGTCTGAACTTGAATCACCACCCGTGTTCCGGCGAAGTCTCTTCGCTGTTGCTGTTGCGGACTCTCAACAGCAGGAACTTGGGATGTAGTGTGGGAGCATATATCATGATTTTAAGTCCCGTGGGATTTTGATGAAGATTTTATGCCACCTATTCAGAAATGTTAATCATACCTTAAAGAACATACAAAACCATGTTGGCACTTTGCCAACCTGTTAGATTCAAAATGGCCGCCATTTTCCAAAATGGCCACCAAACTTCAAACGTAATGATATTTTGTGTTACATAATGTGTCCGAAATGTTCGATTTAATAGATCTAAGAATCACATTTTAACCTTTTGTCATCCAGGAACAATATTCATGTCTTTTACCTTAAACCTGAATATTATTAGACACCAAAATTTAAAATATCTGAAAAATTTATCTATATTTTCCATGTTTCTTATAAATGTTTAGCGTTAAAATAGTTGATTTAAATTTGGCCTTTATTTTGGTTGTTACTGGCATCAATGAAGGTATGTATAGCACTGTAGTTATCACAATTCAAGATAGCCACAATTTCCTCAAAATGGCTGCCCCACCGCCACTCCCCACCCTCACCCACCACAAGCCACTATGTCATTTTACATAAAGAACCAATATTCTCCAACTAACATTATCTAAGAGTTATATATCATACTTCAACCATGTAACAACATTGTGTCATGATTTTCAATCTTGAAACTTAACACCAGTTGTTGCCAACCAAATTTCAAGATGGCTGATATGCTAAAAAATGCATGCATATAATCTATGCATCAAAACTTGTTGATATTTAACTATATCTCTCATTACCCTTTTAGTCTAGATCAATACTTTTTCCTCATCTGATCCAAGATCATCAGGTCAAATCAAGGTTCCCTGTTATAACTTTCCCGTTGTTTGAATCTATTTTGCAGGTCTGTATGGCAGTATTGGTGTGCTGACAGAATGATTCCCTGTATAGTAGCTAAAGTAGTGGTCCAGGACTAATGCATGGTGCTGGCATGCTGATGGGTGGATCTGCATGAGCTACTGCTTGGAGAAATAGTGTCCCAAGTGCTTTTAGATTACTTGCTGAGTCTTTATTTATATTAAAAGACTGAACACATTCTTGCCATAATCCAAGCACATTTAATTTCAAGGACTTTTTTTGCACAATGACTGTAGCAAGGCCTCTAGATATTCTTGATTAACCCCCATTAATTCTGGGGTTTAGTCCTCTAAAAGTGGCCAACTATATAGAAAGTCATCTCCTTTAATGTCTTCAATTAACTTTTGTCCACAGAAAACATTTTGAATAACAATTATAGATGAGAGCTAAACAGAGATAACATGCACCATGAATTTACAGCTTTTCAAAGCATGGGATAGGTGTTTAGTGCCCACCTCATAATAAAAAAAAAAATAGCGTTCAGATAAGGATTACCCTCGACGCCCACAACGTTTTTTCCCCCAAAGTCTGCATTTGTGTTTTTTTTTGTTTTTTTTTTGTTTTTTTTTCTGTTTTTTTTGAGACTTTGTAGGTGTCATGATACGGTGTAACTGCACCAAAAATTTGATGAATCTGTGATGAATCCTTCTTGAGATATTATGGTAACATTTTACATTTCTCTTTCTCTCTCTCTCTCTCTCTCTCTCTCTCTCTCTCTCTCTCTCTCTCTCTCTCTCTTTCTCTCTCTCTCAATCTGTTAAAAGACTCTTCATAGACCAATACTCTGAAACCTGTACTATTCCAAATTGCTTTGTTTGTAATGAGGATTCATAAAGTATATTTGCATGTAATTATGTTATCTTTGTCTCAGTCAGTTCAACTGTCCTAACACACATGTGGTGCTTTGCTCTGAAGCAAGGTGTTAACTTACCAAGTAAATTTATTTAGGTGGCCCATGCGAGAGTGGATGTTTTCATCCTTAGCTGGGTCATCCTGACTATCTGTTCTCTGTGGCAATAATGTACTATTTCTCCTATTTTTGTTTTGCATTTGTTTACATATATTTCTGTCATTATTACCTAACAATTGAAATATATTGAATTTATTGTCAAATAAAAGAATCTGAATCTGAATCATGATCAGAGAGCGTCGAATAAATAGTTCAAAAGTTTTATAACAAGTTTCAAAATAATGACAGGAAGCTGGTTTTCAATAGGAACATAGTCTTTTATTATGTGCATCTCTAATGAAATTTGCTTCTTTTAATATTTTTTTTATTGACAACAGAAAATTTTAATGGTCATAAATACACTGATTTTGTACAGTATCTGAATCTGCCTTGATTCATTTCACGCTGTCAGTCAATGATTAAAAATTCAACCATAGAACATACATTAATTTTCTTCTCTCCCAAAACCTATCACCATCAAGTTTTTCTGTGAATATTCAATTTATCATTTTTTAGCAATCTCTGGTGAAAATTTGATAGAGCTGCGATAGATCCTTGATGAGATATTATGGTAACATTGTCTCCTTGTGCACCACTCAGACGGCCTTGAGATACATACTTTAAAGTTTCATACAAAGTTTATAAATACCAAGAGGATGCTAGTTTTTAATAGGAACCTGGTCCATCAGAAGATGCATCTCTGATAAAAATTTGGTGAAGGTGCAATCAAAATTGTTTGAGATATCGCGGTAGCATCGTCACGGTTGACGCCACTCAGACGGCCTTCAAATAAATACTTTAAAAGTTTCACAAAAAGTTAAGAAATAATCAGAGGAAGCCTGTTTTCGATAGGAACCTGGTCCATCATAAGGTTCTTCTGTGACAAATGTTTAGTAAAGTTATGGTGAATATTTTTTAAGATAATATGGTAACATCGTCCCCTTGTGCGCCACTCAGACGGCCTTGAAATAAATTCTTAAAAAGTTTGATTGAAAGTTTAAAAATGATAAGAGGATGCTAGTTTTCAATAGCAAACTGGTCCATTACAAGTTGCATCTCCGGTAAAAATTTGGTAGAACTATGGTGAATATTTTTTGAAATATCAAGGTAACATTGACAAAACGGATGAACCGATGGACTGACGATGCAGGGGATGACAATACTCTCCAGCGCTGTATGTGCCGAATGTAAAAACAAGCAGCTCTTCTCCTCAACCGCTCTTTTCCACTACTCCAAATGTTTCTCTTGAATCACCTTTCCTATATGCGATTTTCACGCCACTTCAATCTCATATGACCCTTACAAATTATATTTCTCAGCTAAATTGTCTATTTCTTGAACCAACTTTGTCTTCTCATTAACAGCCTCCATGTACACCTTCCTACGCCATCTTTCTTCATTTACCTGTTACAGATACTAGTAGCCCCAACAGCCAAACCCATGTCACCGCGACGGCTTTGCATCAGGTGGTGTTACCGACTTGCGCCCATGAATTTTGTCCCCGATAAAAGTGAAAAAAAAAATGGCCCCAAGGTCACAGCGATGGAGCAGTTCAAACATGTAGTATTTGAGATGAAAACTTGCAATTTAGCCAAAGCCATGCAGTGAACAGTTTCAAACTCGCGCTGTCTCAACCCTTGCCTGCGAAGCAGACTCTAATGTCCGTGGTAGGCCGCTTCGCATGCAATCTCAACCCATTCCCCATGACCCTGTCATGTGGAATTCTATATTCCTTCTAATGCTATAGAAAACGCCAAATGTAAACATGGTCATGTGATCAACATACATGCACTGAACTAAATGGTGTAAGGGGATACAGTTAGCATATG
The DNA here is from genome assembly GCA_964020975.1 of Hermodice carunculata. NCBI lineage: Eukaryota > Metazoa > Annelida > Polychaeta > Eunicida > Amphinomidae > Hermodice > Hermodice carunculata. The sequence continues at coordinate 23,738,875 of OZ026619.1, forward strand.
GAACAGACCGTGTTAACACACAAAAAAAAAACGTGAATCCGGTGCGAATCGTGAAATGTCCGCGAACCGTGAAATTTCAATCTTGAAAGTTGATAATTATCTCCAAATCGTGAAAACAGGTTCACGTATTGGATGATAACATGAATCGGGTGCAAATCGTGAAATATCTGCCAAACGTGAAATTTCAATTGTGAAAGTTAAGTTTAATCTCCGAAATCGTGAAACATTATCCGACCGAACGCAAATTTTTGCGCATGTACGATATGCGTTGCTTATTTTGTATCACGAGCAAAAAAATTACAAATGCTGTTTCATCAGAAAGGCTATGTGAGCAGAAGCTTCACTATTCAATCATTTTCCTATTGATTTAGTTAAATGCAAAAAGGCCCAGTACACACTCTCTCTTACTTCGTATATGGCAACAGATCCTCAAGTTTTTACATCCACAAACACGTAAATTTACAGCAAAATGAAAGATATGTGCAAATAGATCACAGAAAAACGCAATATACGCAGTTTATTCAGAATTCAAAAGGTCTTGGACGGGTACATGTATTTCACTTTTTTATACCTCTTCCAACTGTTACTGCTACGTTGTCGCCAAAAGAGATAAAGATAACTATTAATTTGTAGATACTCTTATATACATTCCTTTTAACATACCTCTTCCCTCTCTTTATGCCTGCAGGGACATAAAATAGAGGAAAGCTGTTGGTCTAGACCAAAATTTTAATGGAAGTGTGGATTTGTTGGTACTGGAATGAAAGGTCTTTGCATGATGAATCTGATTATCATAGGATTATAGTGATTTAAGTGAGTTACGTTCAACTATAGTCGCTTACAGCAATGAAAGAGTTAGGAGAAAAATTTGGATGAAAATTGCATGAAACATTAAGATACGATGAATTTGTGCCTAGTCAGCAGCTTCGCTAGTCGCACTCGCGGCGCTGAGCGCCCAGAGTGCGCCTGGCACCGCTGCTGATTCAGTCCAAAAATGACCATTAAAGGGTTAAGTTTTCGACAGATAATCACACGTAGAACATCAGATCTATCAGTTCGGAATTACATTAATTAACTCTTTATTTTCCGAAGCAACCTGAGGCAATTTCAAAAGGGAATTGTTTTCAATCAACAAATTCAGCATCTTTCACTGACCTTTTTTCATTTGTTTTTCAGTGCTGCACCATGTTCTTCTGTGCCATATTACTGACACGAATGTCTTTGGTGTTTCAAATTGAACTGAATTTAAAATATGTACCTTCAATAACATATGGTCAGGTTTTGACAGGTGTGTGTGTGTGTGTGTGGGGGGTGATGGAAAAGATGAAGTTTCTATTAAAGTTTTATTTGTATGTATTTTAATACATATAAAAGTCATTCACACTTTCACTTAATAGAGTAGCAGTCCTTACAAAAATTCTCAAACTTAAATGTTTGAAGGCACTTCTCATTTGTATACATTTGGCGACTGGTGCCAAAGGTTGCAGGTTCGAGTCCCGCTCGTTCCGAACATAAAATTGTATGAATGTTGGAAATAATTCACAATCGATGAAAATGTAGTGCTTCCACAGATGCTCCATCATTAAGACATTGATGAAAACAATAGGATTTTGATATAATAAAATTTCGACACGGAAGACCTGCTGTGTGATCTCTATGTAAAGGATAAGTCCACATCAGTGAAAATGGCACTAACACATTTCTTTAGGGAAGCTAAAGAACTAGAGAGCATTTATTTCGAATATATATGGTTCATGTTCAACTAGTGAACATCTAAACTTGTATTGGCCATGCTGTATTATATGCACATAAAATGATAACATTCCACTTACCTGCATAGAAGTCACCTGAATCTGGATAAAAAAAAAGACGAATGTGTAAAGAATGTGTGTAGATTTGGCATCTGGATTGAGCCTTTGAATAGTATTATTATCCATGTTTGCCCTGGTATTTCCGCACTGAGAAATAATAATATAACTTTAAAAATGAATAAACAACTGAAAATCTCTCTGTTATCACTTCAATCTATCCTCAGAGGTAAATGAGAAGCAAGTTATTATTTTTGTTACGCCTAAAGGTTACGCTTTTATTACTGTTATGATTGTGAGCATGGTTGTTTGTTTTGATTTGGAAAGGTAATTGGATTCACTGAGTGTGACCCAGGTCACTGAGCTGGCCTACTTTGTCATTGAGCTAACATGTTGCTGATCAGTGAACAATGGAGTGGTCTGAAATGTTGACCTGCATAAATTCGCATTTGTAAACACGGAGAAAGCTCTGATGTGGTCTAGAAAGATCTCAGAGAAGTAAGATGTATGATTAATCAGAAAACCGTTGAATACTGGTGAGATATCTCAGCATGCGTATTTTAAGCAGCTCCCTTCATGACTGAGGGAGGAGAATACTGAGATCTGAAAGGAGCTATGTGTCTTCAAGCCAGTGGGACTATGAGCAAAAGACACTCAGTGCCTTTGAGTGGATTGGTATAGTTGGTGTTTGAGTGTACAACATCGGAACCAAACTGTACCTCTGTGGGATTTGGACCAGCACCATGCTTTTGTGTACCACATTGGAACCAAACTGTACCTCTGTGGGATTTGGATCAACACTGTGCCTTTGTGTACCGCATTTGAACCAAACCGTACCTCTGTGGGACTTGGGCCAGACTGTTTGGCACCTACGATAGGACTTGGAAATGTGGGACAGTACCTGTGGAAAATCTTTCACCAGGGATTAGGATTTACCTGCAATGTTACCAATTAATATGCACGTGTATTTATTAACTTTTCAGGCGTAGTCTAACGATCAGTTTCCCAGGACACATTTCAAATGTCAGTGTCTAGAATACCTGCATGTTTCACGTTTTGCATATATTCACGTGTGGTGGTATAAAATATTCATGTTTTGCAGAATAAATATTAACGTTTCGCGGATGTTTCACAGTTTGCGCAACTTGTATTTACGGTTCACGATTTGGGCCAGATTCACATTTTGGTTTGTTTACAGACCGAGATACAGGACGAGAAAATTTATATTTTGGTTTCTATTTCTTGAGGACCTCCGCCTTAATTTTCGATAATATCTTACTGTTATGACAGAGTATTCTAAGCTTATGTCACAGGCATGGTGTTTCCTATCTAAGCAAAATACTTTTTGTTACATGGGAATAGAGGCCAAAATTTGTTACATTGTGTGTTCAGGCACAGTGGAAAACGGTCCATTAAGCTGACCGGCATACGGTGGGACAGCATTTCCATTTTGGTTTTTATTGCTCAGGTAGTCTCTTGTGGAAGAGTTTATAAAGCTTTTGTGACAGGCATGGTCTTTCTCATCTGTAAGTCCTAAAGTCCTACTGTGCCCCCACGTCACCCTTATGAAAAATTAGCAAATATCTGAACTACAATGTGATCATGGTGGAACTAGATCATGTTCTAGTTATAAACTATATCATCACAGCCACGCTCTATAATTTCCTTACTACTAATCATAAGGAAATTAAGAGAAAAAAAAATTCAGAGTGCCTAAAAACGTTTTCACTCACCCCAAAAAAGCAAAGCATTCCTTGAAGGATGGGAACAATACACTTGATACAGTGCTTCCTGAGCTGTTGACGGATCATGAAAGAATAGAGCAATCAGTTGCTCTGGTGGAAAGAAATCCACTGTCCCACTTTGCCCCTTGTCCCACTGTAACCCGGTCTCCCCTGCATATGATTTTCCCGTGGAACGAGATCGTTTGAACACCCAAGAGGTTAAATACAGATTTTATTTTTGTACCAGCCAAGATTGCACTCAGCGGTCCTTGGCAAGACCTGCTGAAGTAGGGCCAATGGTTGCTTTATAATTGGTCCCAAGTCCAACAATTCCCAATTAAAGTATGTATATGATTGTTACAATTTTTAATGAATTAAAAGCTGAGGTTTTCCCAGGTAAATAAGTCTCCCTGGGATGCTCAAAACGCACCAAAGAAATCTTGTGGGTGATCTTACTCATGAATACGAAGCACAAGAGGCATAATGGCCAAAGAAATGAGTTATATATAAGCATGAGTGCTTTGAATTTAAACCAGACATCTAGCATAATAAAAAGTATGTTGCTACTGCCAGTCACATTTGTCCTTTCGGGATCGGAGCGCTCGGATATAAAATGACTGCTTTGACATTGTAGTTCATAAAACAGTATTATGAAGAATAATTGCGGACAGGACACAATAGGATAAAATGGATCGAATATAACATGTCTGCCTCGATATTGTAGTTTATAGTGTACCTACTTATAAACAGTATTATGAAGAATAACTGTAGACAACACACAATGGGACAATATGGATCGAGTCACTACCTTTAATTTCTTGGCGTGGACTAGGTATGTAGAGTCTAACTTACACCAACGGAAGCTGTTCACTTCATATGCGTCAAGGAAAGGATGAAATACTTGAGCACACGCTTGTGTGATGCCCAAGGATTTCAGGAATATATAAATTTTGTCTGATTCTTCGGCAAGCTGTGAACAGCTTCAGCTTTATTCGATTTTTAAAGTGGCCATCTCGATGAATGCTGAAAAAAACTCATCCTGCATATTTCTTGCCAACTTATTTTCTTCTTTGATTACTTATACTCTTGTCCCTTGTGTCTTCACAGTGGGAGTTATGGTGCTTCTTCTGAAAAAAGACCACGTTAAATCCCCATGATGTGTGTGATCATAGACCAATTACCCTTTCTTCTGCATATGCAACAATTTTTGAAAGTGCTATTTTGCCCGATGATAATGTTAGTAACACACAATATGGATTTCGAGAAGGCAGAAGTACGTCTATGGCTTGTTCACTTATACATGATATTATAGCTTATGACGTTAATCAAAATTCTCCACTGCATTTACCAAGTCTCAATTCAGAAAAGTACTTTGAGAAAATTTGGCACCCCGGGTCATTTTATAAATTGATGGATGTACTGCCAGTTATCCAATGGAATTTCTTCTATATATGGTACAGTAATATGTGTACCTGTGTTGAATGAAAATGCTCCATGTGGATTTCTAATAAGCAGAGGCACCCTCCAAGGAAGTATTCTGTCCCCGACGATTTTTGATATTTTAATTGATGGCCTACTTCAGTCGATATCTGAATGTTAACACGGAATTATGATCGGAAATAGTAAGTTCAACCCTTGTACCTACGCGAATGATATCACTCTATACAATACCACAGGTGCAATATATTTTAGATATGTGTTACAAGTATGCCCAAACATGGGGGTCATAGGTTTAGCCCTAATAACTCTAAGTGTATGAGCTACGGTAAACGTCTTTTCTCAACAGAGTTTTACCTGTGAGCTGATGAAATTAAGATTGAAAATACCCCGGGAATTATAGGAGTTGTCTTCTCGAATGATTTTTCAAATAAGGAACATGTTGAAAAACGTATTAAAACTGCAGAATGTCCTATTTTAATCTGGCTAAATGTGGTATGAAATATCCTGGATTGTCTTCAGATGGGAAAACTTACCCATGGAAAAGTATATGCCAACCTCCACTATTTCTATGGTATATATTGTCTCTCGTTACATAACCGAGACGTCGCTCCGCTGGAATCAACTCGGGGTTGCATGATGAAACAGTGCCTTGACATTGGACACAAAATCTCGGCATTCAAAAGTATTCGAAGCCATGGAAGTTAAGCCAGTTTGGCAAATCTACAGAAAGCGTGCTGGGTCTTTGTTCCAGTGAATATTTATTATTCGTCGCATGAGAATTGTTTTGTTCTAACTACACTTTTCACCAATATGGAGTTTTTGGTACCGTTGGATAGGTCTCATTTTGTTCTATCTACCAAAAACTTTTAAGCTTTTATCTCGACTTATAGGGGCGTAATCTGTCAGAAACACATTGTCCTATGCAAAAAAAGCCTGATTCAGTTAGAGATGAATTGTAGTAAGTGCATTTTAGTTCAGTTATTCAGAAACGCTTTGTCCTAAATCATATTGGACCATTAGGAGTACGTTTTAAAAACAACATGAATGAGATACACCATTGTAATTCTAAGCAGCATTGTGAGTTTGGAGATAGAACAATTTTCTTCTGAACTTGCACCTACCACATGTTGGAGAAAGCGTTGGAGCAAGGACATGACAGATCCATCAAAATCAGGTAATTTTTTTATAATACAGTAGGTGTCCTGACTGCAGTCTAGTGAAATTTAGTTGATGGTGCTCTGAGTTCACATAGCCACATTCACCAACACAATATAAACTTTCTCAGATTATTTTATAGCTGCCCTTGTGTAATCATTACTTCATATCCTCGTATTATCACCCATTTCCATAATATATGACACAGTACCCAGTGAGGGGTTTTAAGTAAATTCCACATTTATGGGCATACTTAATACATGTGCACTCTCATTTTTATGTTCAGACAACAAAAAGTTTCTAGATAAATATCAAAATGTTTAGAGCCCATATTTCCCATCCCTTATTGGCCTTATAAACAGTCAGAGGCAGTGTAGTTAGGACAAAATAATTCTCAAATTCTATGTCCTACTGGTAGGCCTAATCGTCCATAGAGGTTGATTTCTTAAGGAAAGAGTAGGCCTATTTGGAAATATGCACTCTTTCTTTTCACAGCTTTTTCAATGTGTAGATTTAAAAAATGTAAAAATATGAAAAGCGAAAGAATCAGCTTTGTTTGCGTTTTTCTATAGATTAGTGAAAATATGCCTAATTATGAAGCTGTTCTTAATTGATTTTTCTGTTCATGTTTCAGACCAACCTGCTAACAAAGGCCTCTTACAGCTTCCAAAAGACATTCTTATTGAGATATTAGAATATATCGACCTCAAAGATTTGATTTTGTCAGTGAATAGGACTTGTCGACTCCTACACCAAATAATAGACGAAACATGCTCCCTGTGGAGAAACTTTGTATTCACGGATTACCCTATAACACTTTCACATGAGGATTTCAACTGTATTGTAAAAAAGTATTCCCGCAATTTCATTAGATTCTCGGTGCCATATGTGGACATTAGGTGCAGTGTGCCAGAAATAGACTTCCATTTTACCACTTACCTCTTGTGTGCAAGCAGGGTCTTTCACTTGGATTTGACAAAATGTTCCATATCAACATTGGGATGCCTTGTTCATATGCCTTGCTTAGAAATTTTACAACTGTCTGAGTGCCACAATTTATTGGATCCCGATTTTATGGCAATATCTAACTGTGCAAGGCTGCAACATTTACATTTGGGTTTCACCAGTGTTAGTGCAGACACTACGGTGTGCTTGGTCAAGTTACTTCCCTTGATTAAAAATCTGGACTTAGCTGGTGTCAAATTTACACTTATACAAAGTCAAGAGATTCTGCAAAGCTGCAGGAAGACACTCAAGTTCCTTTCATTAAGCTTGGTAGAGGGAACTACCTCAGCAAATTTTCACAGTCAAGTTCATCTACCTATGCAAATTGTCACTGTAAAGTTTTACACTAAAATGGCCAATTTAAACTGGAATATGGAACTTGATAGTGTATTCAATACGGATGCTGAAAATGAAGTAGAACCCACTATTTCTCTTGGTGATCCTGTCACGGATCCTCACTCCGGGGGTTTGCTTGTAGAAACACAGCAAGTTCGTATGATAGCCTTCCAAATCATGAAGGTGGGACTGCATTAAAGGAGCTGACAACCTTGCAACCCTTTACGCCTGTCGGACCAGAAGTCTCTGCAAGCATGCTGTGTCTGTCATTAGGTTTCGAACCTATTGAGGGTGAAATACTAAATGTCAATCAGCCTGTTCCTGACCAAGAGCTAATGACGAGCCCTGAGCAGCCATCAGAAAGTGCTCCTACTGATCATCCTTCTTCAGAGGAATCCCCAAACCCTGACACAACTAGAGAGGTTGAGAATAATTCAACAGAGGAACCCCAAGGAGAGGTTAGAAAAAGAAAGACGGCACGCAAACGAACCCGAACACCTGCAAATTGGAAAGCAAATAAACGCAAAAGGCTGCGCCAATCTGGCCAGGAATATGTCAATAGCAAATGCAGAAAAGCCTGTCGGAGGTGTATAAAAACAAAAAAGGATTGTGCCGGAAAATGCAGATATAGTTGTGCTCTAAATATATCTGACAGTCCCAGAGACACAATCTTCAGTCATTTTTGGAGTTTGTCAGATGAAGAAAAGCGGCATTTCTTTAGCAAGACCATCGACAAAAAGCCAAAGAAAAGTACTAGAGTGAAAGGTCCCTCTAGGAAAGCCTTCACCTACACATACATGTTTTTGATTGATGAGCAGCCAATACAAATATGCAAAGTATTCTACCTCACAACTTTGGATGTGTCTCAGAGAAGGATCTCCTATTTTTTTGAAAATATGCGCAAAACTACCACTGGTGTTCCTGAGGCTAACCGTGTTGGCCAACAAAAAATGCAGCGAAATACACCAATGAGCAAATCCAATTTGTGCATGATCACATTAACTCATATCATAGGGTTGAGTCCCATTATTGTAGGGCCTCCAGCTCTAGGGAATACCTAGAGGCTGGCATGTAAGTCCAAATGATGTATGAAATGTATCGGAAGAAATTTGAAGAAGAAGAAGAAAAACAGTCAGTGACAATGCACAAGTACAGACACATTTTTAACACGGAATTTAATCTATTTTTCAATAAACCGAAAAAGGATAGATGTGACTTGTTCGAAGAGTATGCAGCACGACAGAAAACTAACAATGTTGATAATTCAGTAAAAGATAAGTATGAGAAGCATATGGAAAGTAAACTGTCTACCAAAGCAGAAAGAACAAGTGATAGACGACGCAAGACTGAGGCTGTAGTCTGCTTCGATATGCAAAATGTACTCACATGCCCCACAGCCAACATCTCTAGTTTTTTCTATAGGAGAAAATTAAATGTTTACAACCTAACAGCACATTCATCTCTAGATAAGAAAGCATATTGCGCTGTTTGGGGAGAGCACATTTCAGGACGTACTGGAAATGATATTGCCAGTGCATTGTGTCGCATACTGGGTAAAATTGCAGTCAAGCATCCTGACATAAAGCATTACATACTGTGGAGCGATTCCTGTGTGCCGCAGAACAGAAACCAGGCAATGTGTCTGGCCATCAAGGAATTCATGAAAAACCATCCACATATAGAGACAGTAGAACAAAAGTATTGTGAACCTGGTCATTCCAGTATACAAGAGGTGGACAACGTCCACAGTCAGATTGAAAGAAAACTGGACAAAACTGAAATATTCAGCCCAGTCAGCCTCATTCGTGCTCTCCTGAACATAAAATAGAGAAAAGCCTTTTGTTGTCATCCAGATGAAAGATCCAGACTTTTTAAACTTTTTAAAGTGTGCCAAAACCTTGAAGTTTGACAACATTCCATTTACACGAGTAAAACACCTGGTGTACAAAAAGGAGGCACCATGCCGTGTTAGTTACCAAACATTATTTGGCAAAGATGATATGAATGTGGTGTCCGTGAATAAACGTAAGACACCAAGACTGGCATCGGACTATCTGGAACCTCAGCTTCAATACCCTGCAGTGACAAAACTTGGAACAAAGCCTGCTTGAGCAAAGAAAAGATTGTCGACTTGAAGGCAATGCTCAAATACATGCCTATCGTAGATAAGACCTATATGGAAACCATTTGGAAAGATTGATTCTAAGCTGAAAGCCATCAGACATTGAATGAAGATTGTGCCTTTAATGTTTTAAATGCACAGTCTGATTGATGAAACACTTTCTAGTCAGGATATGTAGCGATGGAAAATCCATGCTCAATCTTTTATAAGGATTTCCAAGGATGCAAATTATTTGTTAATAAATTGGGAATGATTTTATCTTGCATATTTTATTATTCTTAAATGTTCTATTCGTAAAATCACAGAAAAAATTCAAAATTCAATTCAAAAATAATGTTCGAGTTTATTGTTTATTACCCTTAGAGTGTGCTTAATATGTTACTTGAAAGTTCGAAGTGATGTTAGGATTTATTATGAGAAACCCTTAGGGTGTGCATAATTTGTTAATTGAAAGACATGTAAATATTATCACCAGGTTCACGAACGTTTTGTTCTGCTGTCTCAATATGACTCTTGATTTTTGTCTAGCAAAGACAAAACAGGAAAGTCCCCATGTTCATTGTGACATCACTACCTGTATTGCTATAAATCTGATGGCTGTGCATTGTTCTATTAAGGGGGGTCGGAATAGTTTGTGCAATTTAAGACTTATTCTAGTCAGAAAATTGCATTGTGTTGGAAAAAACGCCATGTTCAATTTGATGTTGAGGTTTTTGGTTATAGAAAAATCTTAAGACTTTTCATTATTCTATCAAATGGGTATATTGTTGCATCATTGTAATTTTTTTTAGGCAGAGAATGGCTCTGGAAAAAGACTCATTGCTCAATTTGATAGTAAGACTATTAAAAAAAAACCCTTGCTCAATTTGATATCAGGGTTTAGTATAAGAAACTTAAGATTTATTATCAATCTACTCAGGGTGTACTTTTGTGTTTTTTAAAACAATTTTATAATCAAAATAGAGCATTGGAAAAGTCACAATGCTCCGTTGGACATGCAAATCTATTTGTAAGAAAATTAATCTTGACACTGCTCACAAGTCTATAAGGAGAATAATTTTGTGCTTGGTATTGTAAGGCCATTAACAGGTATACTTTTGTATTACACAGTATTGGAAGAGTCTCCTTGGTATCGAAATATATAAGAAAGATTTTATGGGAGAAGTCTCAATTTGATATCCAAATTCACTTTGACTAAAAAACTTAACTCTTCGTGGTGCTTTTTAAGTTTCGTTGTTATGTTACGCCTTTTCTCGTCAGCAAATAGCATTAGTGCTCATGCTCAATTTGATTTATTGTGAGGAACTGTGAGACTGTTAATAATTCCATTCAGGAAAATAATTTTGTGATATTGTATGAATAATCAGTCTTAATTTTGTGATATTGTATGGATAATCAATCTTAATTTTGTGATATTGTATGGATAATCAATCTTAATTTTGTGATATTGTATGGATAATCAATCTTAATTTTGTGATATTATATGGATAATCAATCTTAATTTTGTGATATTATGTTAATAATCTCCAGACTTTGCCATTGTATTAAGAAGTTTACTGTGTACTATTTCAAGACGTTTCTAGTCAGAAAAGTACATCGGATAGTCTCCATGCTCAAGTTGACATCAGGGCTGGTCTCAGTACTGTGCATAATTATACTAATCATGATTATTTTGTGTCATTGTAGGAAAACGGGGAATAAAAGTTTGTATTGCTGCACAAATAATCGTTTTTTTTTTTTCAAATAACCAGAATGTAGATAGAACAAAATGACTGCAAACAAGTCAAAATTTGAAAGTCATTTTGTTCTATGTGAATTTTAAAAGTTAAAAAAAATGTATTTGTACACCTTGCAAGGCTTAAATAAATATATATTTATTCAACATAGACCATTATAAACCTATTTGCCAAATATCAAGTCTGAAAGTCTCCTAAAAGTATCATTTCCAAGTTCCCAAATCTTTGGAGCTCGTTTTCTCAAGTGAGTTTTTGTCACTTAGAACAAGGCAATTCTCATGCGACATATTGACAGTCCAGCTCGCGGCCCCTCGACTGATGTACTTCCGAAGTACTTTTCTTCTGGAAAACTGTACGGCGAAACTTTATTGGCCACACACACAACCTCAAGCCGACAGAATTTATTTGCAATTATAGTGAAACAAATATATTCACCCCCAGGTCCAGTGATAGTCTCGTGGATTCTCTCCGTATTTTGATCTGCCACGTGCACTTTCTTAAGGACAGGTAAGACACCAAAAATAAATCCCATTTTATCAAATCCTAGCTCAAAATGTATTTGCGTTAGGATAAAAAAAATCATATATGTGTTTAATTGTCATACTCCAAAGAATTTAAATGTCCCGTATTAGTGAATCTGTGACGTTAATTGTTGAATTAACAATTGAAAGTTGACCTCAAAGTATCCACCCCATAAATGTCGATATAAGTCACTAATTATTTGTGATAAAATCATAATTACACTGCATCTTAACCCTGACATATTGGCAACAAAAACGATCGATCATGCGATTTTTTATGTTTGGTTTAGTTTTTCTGTAATCTATCCTCAAAGTTTGACGTTTCAATTTTCCTTTTGATTTCCAGGATGTTCATTTTCTTCATTTCATAGAAAATGACAGCAGCAAAATTTGAAAATCGCTGAAAACAAGTCTCAAAGACCTTTGATGTTGATCCTTTGCCTCTGAAACAATACGGTTTGCTCAACTTGAGCTGATATTTGTACAAAACGTAGTACACATCGTCCATTGACATTTGGTGAGGTCAATCCATTGGCCAATCACATGAATAAAAGAGCCTTTTGAAGTGCGGGAAACATTATTCAGCGATCTGTCAAACGGCGACAGCGACAATCTGGTTTCAAAGCGTGACGTCATGGAGGCAACCCTTCTGGCCCCGTGACCTCAAGCCTGGCAGCGAAAGTTGTGTTGCATTGCTCAGATGGGGCGGCCTACGGCCGCTTACGGTCAGTGGACGGATGGCGGGTTTTAGTCTTCCGCCCCCTACTTCTTCATCCCGTTTTAGGGATAGTGTTTTATTAGTATTTACTCCTATCTGTATACTTTATGTAGTGAGCTTGTTAGACTTGTCTGTACACTGTACTTCGTTAGCTTGTCATTATTTTGTAGTTATTTTCTCAATGAGTTTCACTTATCTTTCCAACCTGAGTTTTGTATCGCTATTTTGTGTGTTTTATCCTCTGTTCACGTTTATGCTTATTTCGATGAGTTTATTTGTACTTTTAGTATTTCATCCCTGGTTTTGGATAAAATATTATTATGTGCGTGGGTGTTGTTGATTAAAGTGCCAATTTTTTCCAAGCATGTCTTTGGTGTACAGGACCACTGGGATAATCCATCGCAGCACGGCCTTTAACGTGGCGGCACCGTTACGAGCGCGTAACACAGACTCGCGACTTTGACCTGATGCAACTTGCCTATTTTTCTTATGTTACCAGCAAAACTATATATTTTCGATATCTCACAGATGTTAGCATTATCAGGAATCCTATTTGAATGTCATGAAATTAATTTTGATGCTGTTTGGAGCCGTTTTGTGAATGGGTATGAAATCACACATTTTGCAAGGATTTCTGATAAAATGTTATTTTATTCTGAGTGACAACTATCGAAAATTAAACTATAGACCAATACGTAGGAACCGTATCTTGCTTTTGACAAAAAATATGATAGGAAAAAAAATATGCAATTTTTAAGTTTGGTTCGTAAGACTGTACAGTTTCTTCATTTTGGGGGCCACAAAAGCCACGGAAGGAAGGATTGGAAAGGTAAAAAAAAAAAAACGTTTCCTAGAGCAGATCCGTATCTTGTCAGAGCCGTTTATTTTGTGAAGATATCTTGATCCGTTTTCAAGACACGCCTGCAGAAAAATTGATCGATTTATGAAAAACTTGCTTTTGAGAAAATGGCGATGAAAGGCATGATTGTCAATCTTGAAGAATTGATAGGCTCTTGCATGAAAAATACTCACTCCCGCGGCCCAAAGTTTCTAGCACAAACTACAAACATGTAGAGGCTCTCATATCTGGCTTTGAAATTAAAAAAATCGGCCTTTTAGTGGCTTAAAAAAGGACTTTTTGTAGTCAAATCCTTCAAAAGCCACCATGCAGTCAGCTTTGTGTGGCTGGTTTCACACGCGCTGCCCGACACGAAAGGGTACAGTGAGCGGATTAGCGGAGTCACCTGACCTTGACCCAAGCAACAGGTTGTTTAAAAATGGCGACTGCCTAGTGGAGCGGGGAGCGGTCTGACAGTTTGTTCGGTAAAGTGTACTCATCTGGCAGGATTAGCTCACACACTTCTCATCACCTCCGATCAAAGACAAAAATGCCTTTATTACGGCGATGGTTTGGTACTTCGGCCTGCAGTGTTTTGGAAAGCTTTGAGCGAGTAACAGTTAACTTGGAGAATTTTTACGATTGAAGTATCAACGGACGAAGAAGCGGCTGAAAGGGAGTGTAAAGCAACTACTGGCAAAGAGGAGAGACAAACAGACTACAGACACAGACGCAGTCAGTTTACAGGCATCGTCTGACGATTCCCGCTTCTCCTGAACATTTAAAGTCTCCCTTCATTAGAATGCAAAACAAAGATAACTGTAAAGTAAACCATTAAGGTTATGATATATTAGCATGTTTGCATCTTTTCCCTGCCCACAAACATACTTTCGGCATGCCACCTGATTTGGCGGTGCCGCCGTAATACCACGCTCCTTTTGCTATGAGCGGTTGCTACCTGTAGCCACGTGACAGACTGTTAAATATGATTGACGGGTGGCATTATTCCGATTGGCTGCTGAAAAACAAAAGAATGACACATGGGCGTTTGGATGTCCACATGCCTGTGTTTTTTTCGTTTTTCTCATATTTCCACTTTAGTTAAAAGCTTGAAATTTTGAAAACTTATAGAAAGGACATTCATCTTGAAAAAAACGTTCAAATCTCAAAATCGGCGATGCAAAGGTTTTTTGTGTCTTACCTGTCATTATAGTGAAAAGCATATGCCGGTGACTCTCTTTTCTCGCTCCTTTTTTAGTTCCTTATGTGTGATGTGTACAGTTTTAGCTGCGTTTTTACTTTCGTATTGTTACGTATAACACATTTAGTTTGAATGTGTATGTATTGCGTTAGGCCGGAATTAATTGTAATGTATCTTAATTTATGTGCGTTTTCTTTTCACACGGCTTTTTTTGATGTATGAGTCATTATATTTTGAGTTTTTGTGTATCATGTAATTGTCACATGTAATGTAAGCAGATACAGGGCTAGAAGAGGCCATATAGCTGCTAATGTATTTTAGTCTACCTGTGTCGTACTTTAATTTGATTTTTATTTTTGATCTAGATGTATGATATTAGTTTTCTGTGTAAGGGTCTTTATATTTTGAGATTATATGTATAACGTAATTGTCAATGTGATATTCTTAAGTTTACTTGTGTCGTACTTTTTTTGACTCATTTTTGATTTAGATGTATGACTTTAATTTCTCTATTACCGGAAGTTTAATAATATCACTTTTTCAAGGGTACAGCCAAAGTTGGTTGATATTGCTCTGTTACAGCAAAGTGAATATTTGGTCTAATCAGTGCTGCCACCTACACCCTGCGATTGACCTGCCTGGCTCAATGGGCAATAGTTGACAATTTGGTGACGCCCGTAAATTGTGTATGCGTGTGGTTATTATTATTGTTATTTTTTTTTCATTCCCTGTTTATTTTCAGATCCGCGAATCTAAAAATACAGCAAAACCATTTGATGACCGTACCCCCCCCCTTTCCTAAAAATCGTGATTTTTGGACAAATGTTCATGTATATCAGTAGGTGGGATTCTATTCAGAACGTAAATGAGCTCTTTCGGAGTTATTTAATTAAAAAAAAAATAAAAAAAAATAATCAAATTACAACCCCGAGAATTTGTAATCTTTTGAAAACACTCAAAAATTTTATACATGTGGAAATAGAGCAAAATACGATATTGTTTGAAATTGTAGGTACTATTCACGCATAATAATATAGACTTATGATTATTAGGTAGAGCTTCTGTGATTGACCGAAAGCCCTCTGTCAAGCAGTTACTATGTTGCAATTGTGCATCACCAGAAAATCAATGGCATATGATGACTAGTGCGCTCATTCCTCACCAGGCGGAGCTGTCAAATTTACGTAATCAAGTCTGTAGTCTCAGTTTTTAAATAAATGAAATTTGAAAAACCCTGCAATGCTTTCTTGTTAATGTTGCTGTGAAGTGAAGAAGCTCCACCTACAAATAAGTCCATATTATAAAGTACATATTGGATGTGGTGCCGTGTACTGTTGCAGATTAGCAGTTCCAGGGGGGGCAATAGCACACGAGGGGTCAGCCAAGTGTCCTATTCGAGGACTGCTGATCTGCGATAGAACATGGCACCATATGTAATATGTACATAATAAAGGTAACAGATCTCATTCCCTCACTATACACACGCGTTCTTTTAGACGTATTGCACTTTTACAGCAGTTCACACAAAAACATGACCTTGCTCCAAACATGACCTTTTGTACACTAGACTTCTTGTTTGAGATCACATAAACTACATATCTCCCAAAAGTATGCATTTGCATCAAGCTGTTAAAAATTGCTAAAAATCAAGAAATTGACTTTTAATTGCTTAATTGAAAAACTTTAATTTTACCCGCTTTTGCGGAACAAATAGCGCAAACATCAAACATGGGAAACAAATTTTTCTTATTGGAAATGAAAGAGTATGCTTCTAGCAGCAGAAACATTTAAGATAAGGATTTAACTTCAAAATTTACAGGAGATTTAAGTTAAAATTAAAATTCTAAATTGAAAAAATTTAAATTGAAAAAAAGGAATAGCCGTTAAATTAGAACTAAGCCCTACTTCAAAAAATTGAAATATTGTTTAGGAAAGCGTTATGTGATCTTTAATTTGTCACATATGAACTAAATATAATTCTTATTTTTATAAAATGCCATTTTTAATTTCATGCAAAGACTAAGAATTAAAAAAATTACTTACATCAATAGCGATACTAAAATTTTATATTCACCACCAGAATCAAACTTTATGTAATGTTTTCTTTCCGGAAATATATACCTTTTAGGGTATTTAGAGGTTATTCAATTGGTGCCCTTGTCTGTATGGATTCCCTGAGAGCCTGTTTCCTGCCAAGAGCCGGGGGGTCGAGGCGAGGATACGGGCTGGAGGGGGATTAACACAAGGATACTGAATTGGGCATAGAATGATCCTTGTATCCTAAATACCAATACCCATCATGCGGTTCTACAAGAAACGTTAAAATGAAAACAAAAGTATAAGAATCTTATCAGCCACAATATCCACCTGCCTTTCCCCTACAGTAGCCATTGCTGGTCTGTGGAGGCTGTGTGGTTGGTTGCCAGGAAAATAAAAAGGAGGATTCTCATTGGTCACTGAAAAATGAGGGATATACACTGACTCTAAATGCTATTTCAAATCGCAGGCTGTATCTTCCCTTGGGAAATACTGAGTGTTTCCAGGGTAACATTTCTCCCTCAGTTTGATGTGGTTACGGCTCTGAACACACTGTATGCTAGAGCACTAAAATGCAGGATGAAGGCATTTTTTTTTACCATATTTAGGATACTAGATGGTATCCATAGACAGAAATTTAACGTTTATACTTGAAAGTCACCAAGTATACCACGCCATTAAATACAATTGATCGTTCCATCTGTAGTCTTTACAAAAATCTTTCAATCCACGTGTTCAAGAACAGAACACGTTGCTCCACATTTGTGGTTTTTACGTTGCCTTGGAAATCATAATCCAGCAACTGGCAGAAAATTAGACTTCTTCCTGGGATAAGGTCATGATGCGGAAAACATCTGACAGATTTCTTTAATGGGCAAAGAAAAGAGTAATAGGACGCACGTGATCTCTTTAAGATACAAACCTCTGTTCAAGATACAGCATTGCCAAAACATACTCAGCACCAAAAAAAATAATCTGTCGTGACGTGGGCCATTGTCTCCATTGGCCGAATTTTATTACTCATTAGATGTTAAGAGTATTAAGAATGACAAATGATAGGCATATAACAGCGAAAACCATAATAAGTAGAAGCAATAAGGCAGGGTGATTTCCGTTAAAAAGTTAAATTTTTTAATATGTCGCGTGTTATCTGGATTCGGGTCTCGGAAACACATTATTTAGCTAATCAAACACAGGTACAAATTAACAAGGAGATACGTCAGTGTTGGGTGACGTCAGGTAAATTTGAAGCAGCCCGGTAAGCTCCCGTTAAGGCAATTAAAAATCGTTGTCTTGGCTGTACCTTTGGGGTCAATAAAACTGTAGATGGCTTTTATAGAATATACAAGCGCCATCCATAAATTTAATGATATAAAAATAATGATGAATTGGCATCTGAAAATATAATTAACAAAAGAGATTTAAATTAAGTACTGAACCAAAGTCTAATCAAAGGTAGGATTTCTGTACAAACATTGCATAATGCCAAAAAGAGACTGATAGCTACTAATACAGATAAATATAAAAAAATACAAGAAAAAATGCATCACAAATCGAATACTACAATCTATTAGATTTAGAGACCACCTACATTGTGACATGCCACCCTACATAGTCTCCTCTATGCCGCCCTTTTAAAAACAAATATTTTGACAAAACTGTAGGAATTAGGTGTTGTCTGTCAATGCTTGTTACATGAAATACTGAGCAATTTTTGTCAGCACCGTTTTTTTTTTTTTGGTCTTCCTGATTTGTCCAATCTTGTATTTAATACTACATGTAAGAAACAGTTGTTGGTAAAACAATTAACGTCAAAGAAATTGCTGTTTCAGTGTCTAGAATGTTTAAAGGTTCAAGACTTGCATGGTGTGGAGAACGTCGTTATTTCATTAGACACACAACTGCACACGGCCGGAAAAATCGCAAAAGCCAATAGGGTAAGATAAGATAAAAAAAAAACAAACAAACACCCCCCCCCCCAAAAATGAATGAATTAAAAAAGACGGATAAATAGAGGCTTCTCCTTTTCCCCAATCGCATTGTATATTAAATATATCTAAACCATATATATATATATATATGTATATATATATATATATGTATATATATATGTAAACATTTATTAAAACCATTGCTTTTGATAACGAACCGCTGCAAAGACAAAATAGTTCACTGTTTTTATTTTATCAGTCAAGTACCATGCCTTTCTTGTACCTATGGCACATCTTATTCTGTCTGTACAATATAAAATATAAAACACAGTTCATGGCAAAATTTTAAAATTATACATATATAAAGCACAGTTCATGGCAAAATTTTACTGCGGTTACTCGTAGCTCAAACCTTTCTGGCTTAAAGGCTTCGTGACAGGTGTTCATGATTGGTATAGACGACTTATACCCACACGAAATTATGTTCCATGTGCAATTTTTTTAATGTTGATGAAATTATCCTGGCAATTTGATTTTTGATAAGGTAATCATTTCAAATTTGATTAGTATGTTTGAATTTTCTATGGGAGCAATCGAAACATATGTTGTTTTTTTAACCAGTTTTTGTGTAACATAGAAAAAACCACTCGGATATTTTTTCAAACCAAAACGTATCGGTTTAACTATTTCCACGAAGTAACTGGTCTTTTTGTCCATCGAAAATTGCTCATCAAGAATTATATTTCGCTTTGAAGTGCCGCCATGTCTGCAGTTTGAAGTCAGCTGTTGCTTTCGGCAGCATGCCAAGTCATGATTCAGGTGCAGCAACGGAAACTAAGCATACCGGTACATGACATTGCAATTTCAGTTCCTGAGGTTGTTCAATGATAACTCGTAAATACCAGTATGTATCTCGCAATTACTGGTTAGTTTGTCGTAACATTTGATGAGATAAAAAAAAATAAAGTAAGGTTGGCACCACTGAGCCACTATATTTACCTGGAAAGACTGAATGAAAAAGTGCATCGATGAACTAAGTTCAATCATCATACATCTTATAATAAAGAAAATTAAAGGTAAAAGCAAGCATGCGGAAAAAGTGGACCACTTTTTTGTTTTGTGGGCAGGCCCTTTAAATGTGAAGTCTTTCTACAGTGATAATGTGATAGCCAACTTTCTCACATACAGTAAAACCTGTCTATTGCGGACACCTGTGGTTCAGGCAAGTGTCCGCAATAGACAGGTGTACACAATAGGCAAGGGCTGAACTTTTGGGATCTCAGAGTACGTTTGTATCAAAGGAGGTAAACTTGTTCAGACTGTCATAAAATATGTACAAGTGTACCCATCTTGTTCCATTTAACCATTATAATGAACAAAAAAAAAACAAAAAAAACAAAAAAAACCCAAGAAAACTCAAAGTTAGATAACTGTATTACATTGCAACAACACAAATTTTAACCAATATAAATGGCTGAAATATATTTAACCAGTGCATGTTCATGTATGAACATAATGTTAAGTTCAAGTTTGTTATGTAAAGCCTTTTTGCACAAGTGATCTTACAGCATTTGCTCTCAGTTTTTGTACATTATGCCACTGACACTTTACTCAAACTCATCTTAACTTGGGATTTTACAGTTTTTATCTTTTAAGGGAAAAAATGTGTAATGTATGGGCTGACCAGGCTAAAGAAAGTTTGCGTAATTTCTTTTACTAACAGAAAAGAAACAAACAACAAACATACCACAGGGATATCCTATCCTTTGAGTACAGTATAACTGTATGTGCCATCGTTACAAATTGTGAATAACTTCACATGAGTCTCAGTGGGTCCTTTGTTTTAGGCTTTATGATTGATCTATGAAGCTTAATTGTTCGATAGACAGAAAGTGTGAGCAACCTCTCTCAACAGGAGCACCAGTGCTCAGAGACACCTGGCATGTTCGTTGAGGCATTGCAGCCTAACTGCTCGGCTGAGTGAGCTCATTATGTGTTACAGGCCACTGAACAATGGATTAATTAGTCTTTGATTCCAGCTTAACATGCACGGCATTGTTCAGGCATTACAGCTTGGAACATAACAAGTTGCAAAAAATGCATTGATATATTGTGTCCGCAATAGACAGGTTGTTTTTACATTTGGTACCCCAAAAAGTGTCCGTAATACATAATAGACAGGTGTCCACTGTAGACAGGTGTCCACAAGGACAGGTTTTACTGTACATTTAAAAAGCATTTTAACCATGGATATGACACCGATTTCAATCTCACACTCCCTTGCATTGTTACACATCCAATACAGTTGCTCCCGGCCCAAACGAGACAGCTTTTAGAAGGCGTGGCTTGTTTAATGGAAGTTGCCAGTCGTGTTTGCTTGGGACTACTTCTTGGGAAAAAAAAACTGTCGCAGTCATGTGACTATTATAAATTGCCGTTCATAAGAGCGAGGATTAAGAAGCCTGTTTGCAGTTTTGGCGCATGAATATAAGTTTATGTTTATGAAAGTCGGTCTCCCAAATGGCGTCGTCTGAGAATCCTCGGCGCTTCAGAACATATTGTGGTGGTAAATTATGCAAAAATAGGTAACTTACAAGATGTTTCCCACTTACATAAAAACCCGCTTGTACTTTCGGACCTCTGTCCACTGTCGCAACAACTTTCTCCCCTAAGCTGCATCTTTCACTCAGCAGCGGTGCTTGGCAGGCACGACTAGTGCTGCTACTTTATTCAAAGCCTGGGGGCGACGTCAGTGTCTGATACAATATTCCTATTCTTGGGCTCATCCCGGCCAACATCTGAAAACTTCAAGCCGTTGTATTTACATTTTAAGTAATGCTCACACTGGAAAAAGTCCATTATATATTTTACATTACATTCATTTCACTAATTAACCTTCCATTGACACCAATCACACATGTATTTTGGATACTACCTCCTCAAAATATCGAATTGGGACTAACCCACGAACTTGGCGGCCATTTTGAAAAGTGTGGATTCTGTACCCAACGGTTTGTAAATGAGGATTGTAGTATTCGGTCGATCTTGGGGAGTTATAATAAATGAAACCAAAAGTATATATTTTTCAAATATTTCAGAACATCAATAATAATATGATATATGCTGTGGACGCGATTCGCTTTGATATCCAAATCAAATGTATTTTTGTGCGACTGTCCCACAATGCATTGCATCATGTTCAAAATGATGCATGGTTTGTTGGCTCGAGGTATCGTGTCGTATTTGGATTTGTAACTTAAGATGAAAATGCTTCAGACACAACCAAGTGGGCGGATTTAAGTTAAGATAGTAAGTCATGCTTTAAAAGTACTTTAATGACCGCTTACCCTGGTAAATCAGGGAACGGATACATGGAACCCAGCGAAATATTACGATAACGAATCACGGAACAGCCGTCGCTATGCTGTATTGAACTTTGTGTTGCAATGCTGTTTCCCCGGCCCAAGTTAACCCTCCAGATATGTTTAAATGAAATACTGTTTGAATTGACTTTACTGCAAAATAGCAGCACAAGACGGTCGTTTAACAATTAAAAATCTGTCAACCGGGGCTATGGCTATGCTGTTTCACCGAAGAACTGTGGCAATGCTGCTATACTCTTTCCGCGGCCCAAGTTAACCGTCCACTCCAGACAAGTCGAAATAAAATATTATGCTCCAGTTGACTTTCTTCCAAAATAACGGCACACGACGGCCACTTTCTCGATAAAATCTTTCAGACAGGGTCGATCTGTTTTTAGTAGGGAAGGCGGCTTGATATTGTTGTATTTATTTTATGTTTCGTAAAAATTATTTAGCGTCGGGACTCGGGCCTTTTCACTAGTGTCGGTCGGGTTATCGGAAGTTCCACAGATATATTTTTGTTAGACCTTAGGTTCCTTGGACATTTGTTGAAACATGTTTAAAAATGCTTTCCCCTTGTACACATTACCTCCTTTGACATAAGTTCAATTTATTACCTGGGCACAGCTGAAGGCACTTGTTAATCCTATAAAAAAGAATGTTACTGAAGTTTGAAATGCGAGAACCTGAGGAAGGTCTGAGGAAGACACGTTTCCGGGGAGCTGACAAACATCATCTACGAGACTTGGAACTAGGCCTAGATCTGTTGTGGGCCTATTTTCGTGTGTCGACACTGCCGATAAGGTAGGCTTACTTTTTGCTTCCAGGATTGTACTAGTTCAGGAATTGTAGATATGTCCTTTGCATATAACAGGTGTTTCCGTCGTGCCACAGATTCCTGAAAGTAGCTGTAATATGTAGCAGACCAGACAGTGGAGCTCCCGAAGGCAGTATTTAAAAGCAAGCGAAATACCAACAAACCACATCTCAAGGTTTTACATGTGGGCATGTGCACTTACGGCAAGCAATTAATATGAAATGGTGAGAACCCAGACACTTCGTTATTCCAAGAACTTTTATCTTTCTTTCTTTCTCCTTTACGACCAAACTTACCAGGAGTATTTGTCGGGTACTATTATTCCAAAACCAACCAAACTTGCTACGGTGGCTGACGTACCAGTGAAATTGTGCATATCGTTTCGAATAGTTATGATATTCAGAATTATACAAATTAGGGGCAAGTAAATTTTTAAATGCTCCACATCTTCCAAACTATTGCAGATCGACACCGAAATGTACATGTACAGGTTTGTATTTGTGTCTTTTTTGTCCAGACCTACTTTCCTGGCAGTCATTACGGCATGCTATTCCGTAGTCCGACGTCTCTACACTCCAGAAGCTAACCTGTCACTGTCTAACCTATATACATATGGAAGTACTGTTGTCACGTTCTTCTGTAGAATTTTGACACAGGCTTTATTTGGCCATGCCCAAATAAATTAAAGAGTCTTCAGCGGGTAACTACTCAGTTCATGTTTCGGAGCCTGTACCGTACATGTCTCTATGAGTAGCGGCGCCTTGGCTGAGCTAAATATTCAGCAAACACAAACCACATAATAATGAAAAAATGTATGAACGTGTCAACGCATTTGCTAAATAATCGAAGCTTTGCTAATAAATGCAGAGCCTAATATGAAAAAAGAATACCTGTCAAACCACACATTATCACTAAAATTGTATAATACAAGTTAAGATAAGAATAATTTGACTTACCCCTGAAAAGGATGTGCCCTTTCTCGCTGTACAGCTTACCTTATAAGTTAAACCACCTGCCAGCGTATAACTGAAGTAGAAACAAACTGGGGCATTATATTCTGTCCCAGTAATTATAAAAACTACATAGACCACCTGCACAAACCAAGGGAAATCCTAACAAGTTCTTTAACACTGGACATCCTCCACCAGGAATATATAACAAACCACGTAATGACACCTAGTCCTCACTTTAGTTTAGACATATTTTATTCGCAAAAACAATTGGCCAATAGGCAAAATGCCTATATGAAGGCCTTTTGTAACACGAGTTGACAATGCAACAATAAGTGGATAACATCTAGATAACAAAGAGAGAACGCACAGGACATAACAAATATGATGGGAAAGAGGGAGAGACTGAGGAAATGGGTGGGCGTTTTTCCCGTAAATACATGGATATATAATGGGAGATAACGGTAAGTGGAATATAGATGACTTATCTCTGTAAAATGTTTGCCTTGTGTCTAGTTATGGTGCTAATTATGATGGCACAGCTGCAAACCGGTTTGACAGCTAAACATTGAATCTTCCAGTGGTTCTATTTATATTTGTGAACTGCTTGGAACGTATCCCGATTTTCCCTCAAAATCATTTTTTGTTGACAATCCAAAAAGTAAGGTTTTTAAATTGAAGTCTGCAGGGGGGAGTATTTCAGTTTGGAGTTCGCCTCTTGTTTGTTGCATTGGAAAAAATAATGAAAACTATCCTCTGTCGAGGTACCACAGGAACAAAGTGGTGCTTCAATTAGATTGATCCCGTGCAAATCTTTGTCCAGCTGGCTACAGCCCATTCTCAGTCTAACGTGAATGATACCTATTATCTGATCTCCAAAATAAAACATTTCATTACTTTTCGGCTTAGATTTATTTAATTTCTTCTTAAATTCACCTTAATCTCCAGAACTTTTTAACTGATTGTGGAAGATGGTTCCATCCGCGCACAGTCGCAGGAAAAAAAGAAATATAAAAGTTATTAGCACGAGCATAAATTGAACTAATATCCTGCCTTGACCTGATATAATATCTAGTGCCTTCTTCAACAGTATATGGAATTAAATTGCATAAATATGAGGGAGCCAGTACATTAACTATTTTGTACATGGGTATGAGTTTGTGTTTCTGTAGTCGTTCAGAAAGTGGCTCCCATCTCGTTTCAGTATATAATTCATCATGGCTCCTCAATTTGAAAGTCTCCAAACGGTAAAGCTCCATTTCGCTGCCAACCACGAGTTAATGCTTCAACATACTGCGTCAAGTTTGTGACATTTGAGTAAACACTGTCAAATTGGAGTAATTTTGACATTGAGTATATGTGTACTTAGGCGTGTCAGAAAAGAATGAAAATCATTAGCATTTAAGTCAAGAACATATTATCACAATGTTATCTTTCTTAACCAGATTAAGTACAATTTGTGACACCTGCCAATATAATGGATAGTACATGAAAGTTGTGAAATTTTAAATGATATTTCTTTGAAGAGGATTAGAAAACTAGCCAACCGCTAATGCAAATTCTTCTCCTCGTGTTAATACAAATTACATACAACATGATCCTTACAGAGCGCAGGTTGAAAAAAAAATGAAAAAAAAAAAAACAAACAAACAAACAAAAAAACACACACATGCATAATCATAATGAAAACAGTGAGGGATACCATGTTACTGCAGTTATACGTACACATAAAATGCAGCACCAGCATAGCAAGAACTTTGAGCGAGCTCTTTGAGAAAGACTGCTTGGGTATATAGCCAATTATAAATTAGAACAGAGCTTTTACATATTACATAGATACTTATAATTACTCCAAAACATACACGCCACTGGTGGCCACTGAAGGAAGAGTACAAACCTGACTAGCTAACATCACCCGCACAATTTTAATTTATGCAAATAAGACGAATACACAAAATTTAATTATTGAATACCTTCAAAACTGTTATACATGGAGATGTCATTCCAACTTCAATTTAAAAGGTTTGTAACATAGCCGTATCAAGGAATCAAATTGCAAAATTTTAAATTTACGCACATTAGGTGACTACACAGAATTTAAATCTAGAAAAACATCAAAACTATAATATATAGAGGTGTCATTCCGACTTCAATTTGTAGGTTTGTGACATAGCCGCATCCAATAAACCATGAACCAAAGTTGTAGATTCTTAGTTTATGCAGATTAGGCAAATACACAAAATTAAAATCTTGAATAGCTTCAAAACTATTATAGATAGTGGTGTCATTCAAACTTCAGTTTATAAGTGTGTGACACGGTCACATCCAATGAACCAAGAACCAACGTTGTAGCATTCTAATTTATGCAAGTAAGGCTTATACACAAAACTAAAATTATGTTGAACAATGGCAAAGTGTCATTAAATCAAACTCATTTTGAAGGCACCCAGAGTTATTTCCTGTGAAGCAAATCTTCTTTTCTAGTTGTTGATTGTGCTTTTGTGGAAAAACTGCTACACATGAATGATCCTTGTGTTTTAGCCTTTCTTCGTGATTTTCAACCATTTTTGTAATATAGAAGTTATATATAATTTATGTCACTGGCAAAAAAGAAGACTCGTGTTAAATTTCTATCTGTACATATATTCACATGTTATTATAACCCGGCCAGATGCGTACTAGGACTGAAAAAAATACCTACCTTGACTTTTTTTCAATATGAAATAAAACATAACTACTTTAATATAATGGGTGCAGTGTAATTTTTTTCATACTCCAAAATGAATGGATTTTGACACGTAGGCCTGTTTTTAGTAACTTGAAGAATGGAGCTGAATGATTTTTACCACCACTTTCGTTTTTTAAAGATTCACTGTGCTCTGTAGACAAATGTCTAACTTTTTTCAGAATCGAGTAAAGCAACACTCAATGGTGAGTACAAGATAAGTTTTAATACCAAAAAACCCACATATTCTTAATAACTTAGGAATTCAGCTGAATAGCTTTTACCACCACTTGCTCTTTTGAGGTTTACTCTCCACTGTGTGTGAAATTTGGGGAAATGACAAGACGTTTTCAGTACTAAATCAAACAACACCGTTTATAATGTAGATTTATGCAAGACAATTTAATATACCACAAAAGAATTGCTTTTAGATATTCTTAAAAACTTGTTGAATGTGTATTATCACCACTTGCCTTTTTCAGAGTTTTTACAGGTCACTGTGACATCAAGCCACCAATCAACACAAATGAAGTTGAAAAGCTGAATTTTTCTCAATATGAAAAATGTCTGTTTTAACTGGAAATAGCATATTTTACTCAGTTCAGATAGGAGTAAATAAATGCTTTTTTGCCCTATGTTTATAATTCTGATATTTTTTTTCTTGTCTCCCTCATTTGGCTGATGAAAATATGTGATAAAAGGGGAAAAAAACATATAAAATGGAAGGCTAGGCTTTGGAGGTGGTTTTCTGGAGGTTTTAAAGGCTCTGTATGCAGATATAAATCGTAGTGTTTGTATAGGAGGTGTGGAAACTCAGGGGGCAAGGTTACACATCGGGCTAAAACACGGTTGTGTTATTACCGATTCTGTTTGCTATATACATGAGAGAACTGGGAACTGAACTGTTAAAGAGCAATAAGGGAGTAATAATAGGAGGAGAAAAGATAGCATGGTTGTTCTTTGCTGATGACATTGTGTTAATGGCAGATACAGGTAGAGAGTTACAGGAACTTTTGAGGATAGCAGGTGACTACGGAGAAAAGTGGAGATTAGAGTTTAGTGAGAAGAAGAGTCAGGTTATGGTCTTCGGGCAGAAGAGAAGACAGGAGGAAAGTTGGATGGTAGGGAAGTTTAGGATACATACTTTTAGTTACTTCCCAGAATACATTATGCCACTTTTAAAATTTAAAGCGTCTTAGTTATCAAATCTTGTACAGTCCTTTCATTTTAGCAATGAAAGGGACTTCCATGAATACGTGGATTCCTTGTAAAGAGTTGGTTCAACAGTTCCATAACCTTGTTACACTCATTTAGTTACTTCTCAGAACACACAATGCCCTTTGTAAAAATAGGAGTGTCTAAGTTATCAAATTTTGTACAGTCCTTTCATTTTGAAAATGAATGGGACTTACATGAATTATTGAATTCCTTGTAAAGAGTTGGTTCATTAATGCGACAGGACGGAATTTACAAAACTTTTTGTGTATACGAGGTGCAACGCTGAGAAAGGCCAATGCTGTTATTTCCTTCAAGTTGCCCAGACAATCATTCGTTAGGTCATTGCAGGCTTAGAGTAAGCTGTCCATTCTTATTTTAGCTTTTGCCATCAAAGAATCTCAACAATTCTTGTAGAGATCACACAATAGTAATGACCTTGAACGATTAATTTGAGTACTGAATGACCAGGACACTTCAGATGTACAATTATTGACCCAAGATAGAAGAAAAAGTAACCTAACTTTTAATGGTAATAGCACTTTTCTGACTCAGATTTAAAGTGTTTTCTTTACTTTGTGCATTTTCGTTGTTCCAAAAAAAAAGAAAAGTTGGTGGACAGAACAGTGCCTTCACACTTTGTGAATATACCATAAGGCATGTAGACAATACCAACAAAGGGTGCGCGGAGCACTGCATCCACCTTTTAGACTGGGTAGAATTTTGAGTAAAGTTACTCAAAACAAGCATTTTGTAATGGAAATGGTGGCCTCATGCCTGCTTACATTTATCTGACTATCAGGTCACGTTTGGTGGGTGTGGCTTGTGAGTCTGCAGAATTTTAAGCGTATTTCTTTATAGATATATCCTGTTTTTGTCAACACAGTCCCCCATTCTGGTCAACTTATCTGACCAGACCATCTTATAATCACTTATGACTAGGCATCATCATGACTACCAAATCCAATCCTGTGTACTGAATCTTTCAAATGGTATTCCATTTTTTTTTTTAAAAAGGCATTTCAATTCACTAATTATCCATTTCCTGTCCTGGCTCTTCAGCTAAGCTATCAGGGGAGCTGTCAGGGGAGCTGTCTATATTATCTCCTTACAAAATCTGTTGCACTGATGAGTGATCACTCGCCTCTTATATGACAAGGCCTGAAAATGAACGGCTCATGGTCTCCTCAGCAGCCAAGTCCCATGGATAAATATTGTGAACTTATAATCCACGGCATTACATGGCTCCCAAAGCATCTACACTGACCATAGTTTGTTATTGTGTTAGTGGTAGTTTTATGTTGCTGCTCATGTGCCACAGGTACCTTATCTGAAAAGATCATGCAACACCTGGCAAAAATTTCCGTCCCGTCGCGCTCCCTACTGTTATTCTTGCTAGTATGTACCTGCACACAAAAGTATATGAACTAAATGTGTGTGCAAAAGATTGACATAAATCTATGCTTATGTAATTAAGTCCAAAACTATTTGTCATGTTCAGTAATTTTGATAGAAAAGAAATAATAAATTACAGTTCCCAGAAAATGTAATTTTATCCTTCCGTCCCGTCGCGAAGACATTTTTTAGACTGATTGAAAGATTAAAATCAATAGAGCTGTGCTGAAAACCTTCTGACATTATTCTAACTTCTGCATGTGCCACAGGGGTGTTATTGATTCCTGTCAAGTACTTCAGAGTTTTGTATTAGAGCTCCAACAAGTTATCAATTCCGCAAAAAAAACGACTATTTTGGATTTGACCCACATATATTACGTATATGCACACATTTATAATTATATACTGTAACAATACCATCACAGAGACGGACCTAAGCCTTAAAAATATGTAGCCAAACGGGGAAGTAAAACCAATTGTTGCAGAATCTCACAAGATTCTTCTACAAAAATTCTTATTTAGTTCATGAACAATTAAATCAGCCCTTTAAGAATTTGTTTATCCAACTCAAAGAAACGTTACTATTAGATATTGGCTTTTGGTTTATTGGCTATTAGCACCAACAGTCCCTGAGGCTAAAAGAAACTTACTTTGTCTCTTATATGTATGTATGTATGTATGTATGTATGTATGTATGTATGTATGTATGTATGTATGTATGTATGTATAAAAGTAAAAGAAAATAAAAGTAAAATAAAATATAGTGAAAGTTGTTAGATTTTATTTGTTTAACAGTCCTGGGCTATAGTTTGTTCTTTAATTATTTGAAAAATTACAAATTGCAAGAAAATGTCTTTCGCGAATTTCATATAGCTATGGAAAATACGAAAATATCAATGAGAAAGTGATGGAAATGGCTATTTTAGTTCCGGGATATGGGTGATAAAAGTAAGTGAACCATTAGTGATATTTGGTTTTCAGTATTAATCATAAAATGAGTGCATGGCACAAAATTATTGATTTCTAATTCAAGTAGACTGCTGCAAAAGACTCTTAATTGTAATTCAACACGGTGTGGGACAAATCAATTGAGGAGTACTATTTAGATATTTTTAATTGGGCAAACGTAGAAAAAACAAAACAAAACTGCAGAATGTTAGGTTTTCCACACTCCCCTCCATTCTTCCACAACAATTGAGACAGCACTCTTTGTCCTCCTTAAATTTGAATTTCACTCCGCAACTTTCCACTCTGGTAACGACTTGAAACAACTGTTACGCTGGGAGGGAAGGCATGACTCGACAACTTTCACGCTGGGAAGGAAGGCATTAACACGCTCATAGCCTAGTGACTGCACTGTAATATCGGGGTGAACATGAAACATCTGTAGGGCCTACGTGCAATTCCAATGGCCCACATAGGTCCCTACCTGCAATAAAGCATTGTGCATTTATCTGTGCTGTCAATCATTCGTGCTAATATGTAATAAGATGGGAGATGG
Source organism: Hermodice carunculata (assembly GCA_964020975.1). Lineage (NCBI taxonomy): Eukaryota > Metazoa > Annelida > Polychaeta > Eunicida > Amphinomidae > Hermodice > Hermodice carunculata. The sequence goes on from OZ026619.1 coordinate 23,769,412, forward strand.
TGGGCCTAAAACCACTACGTCGTCAGACGGAGCTCCTCCAGAGAGGAGCTGCCTCGTTTGCCTAAAACCACTACGTCGTCAGACGGAGCTCCTCCAGAGAGGAGCTCCGTCTAACGACGCAGTGGTTTTAGGCCCATCCTCCCCCACTGTATGAGCACGAATGATTGACTGCACAGATGAATACGCAATACTTGAAGGTAAGGCCCTATGTGGGCCATTGCACGTAGGCCTACAGGTGTTCCAGGTTCACACTCTCTAACCTACCCACCCCCATCCCCACCCGCGTATATTAGGACGAATGCTTGACAGACGGAACGTTACGGGCGCCTGTGGGTTTCCGAAAGGTCGAGCCGCACACCCCCACCAAAAATTGGGGTAAGTAATCCGCCAACCCCAACCCCTCGCCTCGGTTTTCCGCAATCGCAAATGTGACGTTGGCATTGGTGGGGCAGCTATATTTTGAATGAGGTATACTATAGAAGGCATAAACACACGCTTCTTATATTTCACGGAAAGTGTCAAGTGCCACCATAATTAATTACTGTAAACGTAAGTTTGGAATATTTATGATCACGGTGTAATTTGTAGGTCTAACTTGGTAAATTGAAACTTAACAAGTGTAACTTGAGGCATCGATTTCCCTAGTTGATAATGACCCCATGCACCCCCTGTAAATAGTGACGCCTTTCCAGAGACACGCCAATTTTTAGTATTAATCATCAACGAGTCTGAGCAAAAAGACGGGCCATTAATAACACCACCACACCCCCGTAAATCAATAACATTATTAGGCCAATTATTTTGTGTGTGTGTGTGTGTGTGTGTGTGTGTGTGTGTGTGTGTGTGTATTCTCTGCGGTATGTGTGACGATGTTCACCGGGAAACACCAGCTTGGCCGCGCGGTCGCTCTTTCAGGCAGAGACACGTCCTAGGCTCCTCTGAAATCTATCCTAACAAAGTAATTTTGTTAAGAAAACACAAATATAGTTCAAAGTTTTCTGTTTGCTCTTGCGGTATACTTAAGTTTGACTTCTTAAATGCAGTGAGTTCAGTATTTGTGAGGCAACTTTGAAATCGTTCGTAGCAGTGAATGTGAGTCGACGTTCCGCCAACACCAAATCTGAGCTGGCAACCCGACATTTGGGGGCCCCGAAAGCCCGTATAGTACTGGAAGCCACGACTGTTGGCGACAAATTGCGAACGGCATTATCCTGGGAGTTTCCAGAATGTCATGATATGTTTGCAAAGGTTCTCAATTTCTCGACTTAGTCACAGGGCCTCGCTGTTGTGTCGCCAGAATTTTGAACACGTTGAAAAAAAAATGTGCAACGAATTTTCTCTCAAAATAAACACAGACTCGTCTCGGGTGTCTCGAACACGTTTAGAACCCTTCTCAATTCAATTTCGGTGCGTTAGAAACTGCGAAAAATGTGAGATAATTTTCTGAGGGTTTGGCGACCCATGAAACTAAAGTGTGACTGATTGGAGACAAAAATGAAAATCTGACATTCAGGGCGCGAAACAGGCGCGAACAATGGCGAACGTTTCGAGACATGTTGGAAACTCCCTCACGAATAATTTGTCGCCCACAGGCGCAGCCCAGTGAGATAGGGGCTTGTGAAGTCTGAAAACTAAGCGGTTGCTAGACAGAAAGACCTTGTATTTTTATCCAGTAATTATTGCCGTATTAGCTCATAAAACAGTAAAATACAAAGTGCACAGTGTTTTTATCCATAATACTCTACTATAAGTCCATATTACCCTGGTAAACGTAGCCTTTTCATTGGTCCTCCTTGCAAGTACCTGGAGGTAATTTTCCTTCCATATTTGGAAATCAGGTCTGGGTCACAGGTCATAGCCAAGCTACTATAGTCTATCAGCCTTGCTCTACGGAAACGGATTTTGTGAATATTACAACAAAGGATTATTACTTGCCGACATATCTAATGCATAACCTTTTCACACCAATATACCTTATTTTTGAGGCATATGTGGTAGCTATATGCAATTTGTATTTGTTTTCAGCCGTATTTTGGGCCATTTCTGCGGCCGCAAGCAAAACTTAGCGCAATCCATATCGTCCAAGAAATGATAACTGCGCGTGCTCATGTGATTTACAGGTCCTTTTAAACTGCCGGCACCGTTCGTGAGTACACCGCAAAAACGCTAAAATTGCTGGTTACAGAAATAAATACAAACCACACTGCTAATAAATTTCTTTCAACAGTAAGGTAAACTGCTCAGATTTGGTTATGTATGAAAGACATGGTCATTTTGCTCGCTATTTACGAAATATTCGAGAAATCCCCTTCTGTTAACTCAGGGTTGACAGACTATACTATTATAGTTCACTCATTGAATAATGGTGGAGGACAACTTGGAGCTATTTTATCCAAATATCTTGAGAAATTCCACGACAAGTGCCTGTATTTTTCTTATTCAGCAGTGAAATTATTCCTGTTTATCTATTTTGTTCACTGAATACAGCTACAATCACTGGATAAAAATAAAACAAACCGCGTGAATGATCGGACTGGCAAGGAGAGCCTCGTTCATGGCCGGATCACTTCGAGTGCGCTTCCTGCATTCGGAGTGATCCGGCCATGAACTTGGCTGTCCTTACCAGTCGGATCCTCCACTTGGTTCGTTTTATTATCATATGGTCTCAATTGTGGCGCGACTGTTATGCGACATTCGCGCGACTGTCTAGCTACCGTTGCACGACATTCACGCGACATATAACGGAGAAAGTCTCAACATTCACATTTACCAGTGTTTATATTTACATTCTCCTAATGATATGCAAATTATAAATGTAATTTTGCACAACTTAGTTTTCCGATTAGTTTTCCCGGGTTCATCCTCATGTCTTCATGTTCTGATTTGTATTGTTACTCTCATTTTAACGTTAACAAAACATGGTGTACGATGTAGACCACTCCAGATTCATAAAGATCAGTCAGCACATGTTTTTTTTTCTTCACTACATCTTGGCTGAGGTGGGCTGGTGGCAGTGGTACCACCGTTTTTTTTTTCTGCTGTATCTGACTGAGGTGGGCCGATAGCAGCAGCGGCCAACCGCCCACAAGCCACATTCTTCTTCTTCTCCTTCTCCTGCTCCTTCTTCTTCTTCTTCTTCTTCTTCTTCTTCTTCTTCTTCTTCTTCTTCTTCTTCTTCTTCTTCTTCTTCTTCTTCTTCTTCTTCTTCTTCTTCTTCTTCTTCTTCTTCGTCGTCGTCGTCGTCGTCGTCGTCGTCGTCGTCGTCCTCCTCCTCCTCCTCCTCCTCCTCCTCCTCCTCCTCCTTCTTTTTCTTATGGTTGGCAGTTTATACAGAAGCGGTTATATTGTGTACATATGCGCTTACTCTATCTTTCAAGCATCGGACATGGTGTGACGATGGTCATTGTTGTTACTTATTATCATAAGTTGACTGTCTGTTCCGGTTCCGACCGATGTAACTCTTTTTTTTTTTTTTGTTGCAATAGTTTCTTACACGCGCTGTTCTTGAACAACATTGATATGTTTACAGATGACTTTTACATTTCCTTTTATGTGTTAGTATTCCTGCTTGTGTTCTTCCCAAGTGTTCCCGTACTAAGGCCATTATCAACAGTACATCGAACTGTTTATACTTGTCCGTACAAAATGTGCAAAAATAGTAACTTGATATTGATATGTTGTAATGCTCTCATTGAATGTACTGATTTTGTTTATTGCGTGTTAAAATAGTGGTAAACAAATGTATCCAACATGGGTTCCGCCTTTTTAGATTACTTAAGTTTATCAAAGCTTACATGTGTGAACTTGGAAGCCATAAAAGCGTTATTGTGTGCAGTGCACGTTATCCGACACGTAGCCCATATATTAAACACATTATTTGGAATGTATACAACAAACTATCTATACGAGTCATCCATGAATGATTCTATCAACTTATGGATCAGAGGCTGGCATTATCTCTTCTTTTTTTCAAGTTTAGCTGCGAGAATAAACGCGCACGCATTTCTTTGCATGATTAAATATGCGGCTTTCTCAACTGACTCCTTTTTTTGCTGTGCATGTCCTTTGAACATACTTGGCATTGTGATCATCTTGATTATGAACATTTTATCCACTTGTTACGAGATACCTTTATTTTCTCAAAACACGATCTAGACTTCATCTCAAGTAGGTATGATAGTATGGGCACCTGCACACTTTTGTATATGCATGTCTCTTGTTGTCTTCATGCATCACGTACCTGAAAACAAAGCAAAATCAATGCTGTAAAACTTATTCCTTGCGCCACCTGCCTTTATACTATGACATTCATAAGATTACATATAAAGGTTTAGATATATTGTTATTGATTTAAACATATTTTATTGATCAAATACATCGATATCATAATACAATATAATAACCTCAGCAATTGGGAAAAAGGGCAAAACCCTATTCGAATCCCTCTTGCGAGAAAGGACAACACTTAAACTGGACAGAACTAGACGCATTAGACAAATAATAAGATGACGAACACAGTGACGTAACAGATAGTGGGGCTATGTCAATTATTACTATATTAGGTCTGCAAATGTGTATCATAAGCTAGCATTGTAGCAGAATCTGATATGTGTTCGTTTTGCCTAAAAATCTAACCTATGCCTGCCGGTTTGAAGCGGCCGGTTTCGGAAATATACTCGTGTACTGCTGAAAAAATTGCAATATTTACTTCAAAAGAACATTCAGGGCAGTCGTATAATACTGTCTGTAATGTGGACGGAGCATACAAGGAAATAGTAGTATGGAGAATTGATCGCTGAACAGCATAAGAAGGACATATAAAAAAGTAATGCCACGCATCTTCACTGGATATACCACAATCACATCAAGGTGTATCTTTCACGCCGATCTTAAACAGGTGAGAATTTAATTGGCTCGCGCCCAGGCGAAGGCGGGTGTGTTGAACTGCGAGAAATCGGTCACCAAAATTGTATAATTCAGGGAATTTGATAGCTCTGACCATTGTTATTGTATAAATGTTACTTCTGAGTCTGTCGGGTGATATATATCCGAACCTGGGCCCTGGACCACAATATGCAGACTTGAGCATATGTTTACTGAATGTCAGAAGCCTCTCACGTGACAAATTACGTGATATTCAAACGTGTTACGCGGATAATACTGCTACGTGTATTATTATGACCCTCACAGAAACCTTTCTTTCGCCAGCTCAAGATAACTGATAATAATTTGCCCGGTTTTCAACAGATTATACGACATGATCGTATTGGTAGACCAGGGGGAGGAGTAGCTTTATATTTTTCTAGGGCACTAAGGGTAAAACGTGGGCTTGATCTAGAGTCACCCGACATTGAAATTCTTTGGGCAAAACTTTGACATCTTGATAATAAATTGTTACTGTTGAATACAGACCACCAAATGCACCTGTTCCCTTCTGGACTAAACTCGAGGAAAGTCTCGAGTTGGCACTCAGCACTGACATACATTATGACATTATTGTTGGTGTCGTTCAGGAGGATCAAGAAACAAATCATGAGAGAAAGTTAATTAATTTTTGTGCAGCAGATTGTCTCACTTCTCAAAGCTCATGTTACAGAACCCACTCGTATAACAGAAAGAACCTCATCATGTCTGGACCAAATCATCATAAATATTCCAAATTATACCTGTTCATGCAAATTGCAAATTGTGACCATTGTACTGTGACTGCTGAGCTCACCTTCTGTATAGAAAAAGATTTGCCATTTGAAAGGCTCATTTGGCAATATTCCAAAAGTGACTTTGAAGAATTTCATTGTTAATTAACTAAAGCCTACTGGGGTATTTGTTTTGATACTGCTGATGATGCAAATACAGCATGTAATCGCTGGACGAACACATTTTTAAATATTGAGAGGGAAACTCTTCCGAACAAGTCAGTTACAATCATACAGGGTGATGCCCCATGGTATATTTCACATTTACGTCAACAAAAGCGAAAACTTGTCCGAGTACATAAAAAAGCCAAAATGTATGGAAAAACAAACACTGGCGTATTTATAAGGATTTAATATATAACCATATTTTGATAATTTAAGGAAGGCAGAAGAAATGTATTATGATCGCCAATGCCAAAAATAATCAGTGGCAAATCATCCAACAAAGGTTGGTGGGATGACGTTAAATATTTCACGAGAGGCAACCATGAGCTTCTTTATTTCAGCCATAGAACATCGCGGCATCATTTATGCCGACAACCAGTCTAAAATAGAAATACTGAATGCATATTTTATGGACAATGCTCGTGTTGACAGGGTTTTATTTAGCATTTGAGGAAAGGGGCCTTTTGGGATAAAAATTGGGAAGAAATTTTGGACGTTTTTAGGAACCCTGCATGATTTTAGATAATTTCAGAAGATTGGAAACAAATTTGGGGCCTTTTGTTCAAATTGGGAAATATATAAAGGCCCATGGAAGTATGGTAGATTAATCCCTGGTTGACTCATCTATATATTTTTTAGACACTCTGTCATATCAGATGGTCGTCTAAGCTGTTTAGTGATCAAGAAGACTTGATCCTTGTCATCTTGGAAAGTCTCGCTACAAGTAAGGCATCGGGCCCAGATGACATCAGCACAAAAATGTAAAACGAGGCTGTCCCCTATTTTCAAACTCTCGCTGTAAACTAAAAAAAAAATATCTCTTTCAAAACAGGTATTTCTGTTGGAATGGAAAAAGCCAATGTGACACCTATTCACAAACGTCGCGATGCTGATATACATTGTATGTTATGATAATTGTCCAATCGCATTATTAAGCTGTGTTGGCAAAGTAGTGGAACGAGCCATTTACATGCATGTTTTTCCTTTCTGTCGGGATGATTTATTAATCTCAGACAAACAGTCCGGTTATACGCCTAACGATGGAGCTATCAATCAAAAGATTTTCTGAAGTTCATGTTGTCTTTTGTGACATATCAAAAGCATTTGATAGAGTAAATTGCTCAGCTCTATTGCACAAATTAGCAGATGCTAGTATCGCAAGATAACTTCTTGCCTGGTGTCATAGTTACCTCAGAATAGGACTTAAGGGGTAATAATAAATGGTGCAGCATCAAGATGGAGACATACTGGAGTTGGAGTCCCAGAAGGTTCTGTGCTAAGACCTCTCCTTTTTCTCATTCATATAAATGACATTTTCGATATAATGCACACAAACGTTTGTCTTTTCGCAGACGAAACTGTACTTTACGTTACCATTGATGATCCAGACACTGCTGCAGAAGAAAGGAATGAAGACTTATTAGTTTCTGTTTCTGAATGGTTCACTGACTGGCTTCTGACCTTCAAGCCAGGCAAGTAAAAAAGAAATGATTGTAAGTAGGAAAAGGCAAACCAAATGCCACCCCAACTTAACGTATGAAGAAAAAAATCATCGGGAAGGTACAGAAACATAAACACCTTGGTCTTTTATTAAACTCGAATTGAAGTTGGTCTTCCCATACAAATACTGTCTGCACCATAGCGATGAAAATGGCTTGTATCATTCGTAGTCTTCCATATAAACTAGACAGACGTTATCTTTATATATTATATCTTTCCTTCATACGACCAATCCTGGAGTATAGTTATGTTGTATTTAGGAAGTTGTTCACTTTAAAATGAAGAAACTTTAGAAAATGTGCAATTGGCAGCCACTCGAGCAGTAACTGGTGCATGTCGTTTTATCAGTCATGCACCACTTTATAACGAAAGTAGATGGAGAAAAATAAAAAAAGTCATTATGCATAAAGTAAACAAAATCGCACTTCATTACCTCCACAATGTGTTGCCTCAAGCATTTCACGCTAGATCCAAATATAATGCTCGCTCTTATTGAAAATTAACTGTCATACCTGCAGATACTGTTTCTTTCAGCAAATCCCTTTTCCCATCTACAGTCAAACTGTGGAACGAGCTGCCAGTTGCAGCAAGAAAAACTGAATCTATAGAGGAATTCAGGTCCTAGTTACAAAGTAACCCCCTCCCCGCCAATTAATGATTTACCATACATTGGTAACAGGGAAGAAAAAAATAATGCTTTTTGATTTGCGTATGGGATCCAGTAGTTTAAATGCAGAATTATTCAAAATTCAAGCAGGAGCATCTCCATGCATCTTTTAGTTGTGGCCTTAGCAATGAAGATGTCTTTCACTATATTCTAGAATGCCCATTGTATCCAGTTCAACGAAACGTCTTAGAAAACATAGTTATTCCTTATACTTGCTTTACTATTAGAACATTACTCCAAGACCAGAACATTGTCAAATTACTATAAAAATCGAAATTTATGAAGCTGTTATAAAGTTTGTACAATATTCGAATCGTTTCACGAAGCAGGTATTATATGTCATCTTGACATGCTGGTAGCGGGAACCACACGGTCACAACTCATGTATGCTTACTTTCTGTTGCATCCATGGGTTGTCATCGTTCTAAATGTTCTATATGTTCGTCCATGTCACGTCTTGTCCTGTGGTGCGTGTACTTTCTTTTTTATTGTGCTTTTTTTTACAACAGGGGTTAATATAGGTTTCAACTACTTCCCAATTGCTATTGAAAATACAAATATGTTTAAACCAACATTTATGTGACAGTACTACTTACAGAGGCATGGCTGTCATGTCTTTAGTTATAAAATTACTGGATCTTGTCATACGCAGTTATGCCGACTCATTTGAAACCCCATATCTACAGTTTGCCTTTAAGCCGCATAATTATAGTTACTACCGCTTTGTAATAAAAGTTCTGATATTATTGCATGCTAGATGCAAGTAAAGTGTTTGATCGAGTCACATACTGAAGCTGTTTAGTGCTTTGCAAGTTAAAGTGCACCACACGTTATTACCCGGTTACCACTTTACATGCATGAAAAACAGAAGATTCGAGTTTCTTGGGATCACAACTTTTCCTAATATGTTTGCATGCAAAGTGGTATAGGATATGGTGGCATTATAGCACATTTACTGTATACTATTTATGCTGATGAGCTTATCAAACGCCTTCAGACATATGATGTTCGTTGTCAGATTTGTCATTTATTTGCCGGTGTTATATGCAGAAAATCCTCAGTGTGTGTGAAGATTACAGTAAGAATTTGGTATTTTGTATAAAGACGAAAAGACGAAATACATGCCATTTACCAGCAATAAAGCTATGCCCGACTTTACAGTGTATAGGGTATTAAGTCAATTTTTGGTATCGATGAGACAGCTGAAAATGTCACAAAATGGGAGTTTTATCGATCGGTGTGGCCACATTTGTGTTTTGCAGCAGCGCCCTGGTAACGACAATGAGTGAAAATGTCAAATATATTTAGCTGTCTGGTGTGAGAGCTTTTGCGAGTTTAAGAAATGTGATATTCTGAGGAACCATGATGCAGTAGAACATGCCCTAAAGATCGACAGCTCAGACCGCATATTATTAAGTTACTGACATAGGTAAACAATTTGAAGGCCCAAGTGTGTTTTGGTAGCAGTAACATACGTATTATATGCCCTTATTCTTAACAACACTATATCCAGTAGAACCTTTTTAAAGGGACCACCCATGGGAACAGAGAATATTGTGCCTTAGGATGCGTGGGCAGAGTTGTTCCTGGTGTGTTCTGGTGACATAGTAAAAAAGAGTAGACATGTAAAAAAATCAAAATATTTTATTCATTTATTAGAATCTTTTTTATGTCTGTTCAAAAATACAAAAATAAAAATTGTATTGAATTGGTCCTTTAACAATCACAATATTAGAAACATTGTGATGTAAATTATCCTAGCACCATCATACAGTGCTCAGAAGAGAGCATTGGGTGCTTAGCACAGTTTAAAGGGCTTGCTGGGGACTGATTTGTTCAGGCTCTGGACGTGTCAAGCAGGTGGCCTTTTAAGATAGGTAAAAGTAATTGAAATACCCAGGGAGAATCAGTCCCTTAGTACAGTTGGGCCGCTAGCATAGGTGGGCCCATGGGCAGGTTTGACTGTATAAAGAGTGAATTAAAAAAGAAATATATAGATAGGATAATGTCGTGATTTGTATCATCTCACCACACTGGGACCATTACCTATTACTTCACTGCACTTTGCGTTGCATTTTTATCCAGAAAAAAATTGCCGCCCCAGGTTATTTTCTCTTGCGAAAATTATACTTTGTAACAAGTTTAATACATATGAAAATGCATGGTACCCCGTTTGTTTGAGGAGATACGATTATTCTATGGTCGTGTGTCATAAAATATACAGAATAAGCACATACACCGTTTCTTGGGGGTTTATCTTTAAATAGTCTCCTGCAACCACGGTGAAGCCAGTGCACGCATATCCGCGGGGATAGCGTGCATTGTAGCATTATGAACTGTGGTAAGCACTAATATATTGATCCGGTAGTTTCTGAAGTATTACGTTTCAATGTTGAGATTTTGGTTGCATTTGATGTACACAAAGCAAAATCCTATATTACAGTACATTAATTAGAAAACTGGATTGGGGGCTGTCCTGCAAAGTCTTTAGCCTGCCTTAGAGACTCAGACTCCTCAGTTTTGAGTGGGGAATTTTCCTGCTGCTTTTGTGTTTATATAGTAAAAAGTCTCCCTTTCAATGCTAGGTTGGAAACTGAGTCTACAGCCCTCCTTGATAGTGAACTCAAGGTTTGTGATCAGCAATAATAGAGTTAATATTGCAGGATGACAGATACTTAGGCCACATGATAGTCACTGGTACCTTCTTTGTTTTATCACATATATTTCTCGTTCAATAGAGCGTGTCAGATACATATTCAGCATGGTGGTAGCGCTTCCCTGTGTCACGTGATATACTCAACCAATGAATCGAGCAAGTTTTGTTTATCCTCCAGGTGTCCCAAGCTGCAGCAAATGGATACCAGGGGGAAACTAGTGCTACCTAAAGCTAATATGCAACATAGAAGGTGATACCGTTACACTGTTTGGACTGGAAATATACTATTGGACTTATTCAGGGAACAAGGTGTGCAATTGTACATAAAGAATGAAATCATAACCGTATACATGGTTAATCAATTTGTTATTGTAGGATTAAGTCGCCTGTGAAAATAAAGCAAGGCCATACTTCAGTGACCATGAACATCTTTAAATACTGGCGGCATAAATCAAAGAGGTAACTCTCACATATTTCCCAATCAGCAAGCCATGGCAGTACGTCTGCACAACACTGTTGCATGCGGTTCAGCAAGATAAATGGTGAGTTGAAAGACCGCCAGATGCAATCACTCCATGTACGTGAGAGGGCGTGGAGTGGTAAAGTTTCTTAATGTCATTCTCTTGAAAGTTTGCCCACTGAATCTGGAGTTCAAGCTGTAGCTCTGCTATGGCTCTGGGTGGGTTTGCCTATCAGCACACATTTTCCCCAGCATGCCCCACACATGCTCAATGATATTGGGCTGGAAGTTGGCCACTCTATATGGGTATATTCTTGGTGCTCCTCATGGAAGCCGCTGACAATCACTGCTCTATGTGGCCTGGCGTTACAATCCTGAAACAGAAAGCCAGGACCTATGGACTGCAAGCCAAACGGGAAGGCAATAGGAGCCAGAATGTCATATCTGTATACCTGTGGGGTTAGAGTTCTATCAATCATGTGGAAAAATGTCTTATCAATCCATGAAATCTCCTCCACACCATAACAGAACCTCCTTAAAATCACAAACATTGCGGACATTACGGACATGCCCTCAGTCATATCACCAATTCTTTTCCTACCATACAGGCTTTACTCAAAAGCAAGACGCATCACTAAAGACGACATTATGCATTAGTTGGAACTCCATGGACTGTGCTGCTTGCACCATGATAATCTGGCTTTTTGATTATGGTAGCTGATCTTGTGGAATGTAGCGGGTCTATGGGATTATAAACCAGCCTCATTCCATGTCTTCAAACAGTTCAAAGTTCTGCCTGACAAGTTTTAACCAGTGATATCAAAGAGGCAATGGCGTGCTTCGGTTTCAGACAAAAAGGGGTTACCAAGAATAAACTGCAAAACTCTGTAATCATTTTCGTCAGTAGTTTTTCTGGGAGGCCCAGCTCCTTTTTTCTGTCCCACACCATTCTCTTTCCTTTTGTAGCCTGCTGACAACAGACTTTGAAACATTTAAGGCTGTTGCGGCTCGTTCAAATGTCCATTCACCTTCATTGCACCACGATTTTTCATTCGTTTCCTTCATATAAATGCCTTCGATTTGTTGAAATACTGAAAGATGTCTGCTCTCGTCAAACTGGGTCACAAGGATCATCATGAGGACAATATGATCATGGATTAAGTGTAAACAAATCATAGATACAAGGGGAATCAATCAGGCCTGAGTTGTAGTAATGACAACAGTGGCACTGTAACTGGCACATTTTCCTGACAGAATTAACCAGACTTATTGATTGCCTTCATGTTGGCTCATGTTTACGGTCACAGGAGTTTGAACGTGCTTTATCTTTACATGAGACCCTAAACTATTCTAATATATCAACTGAGCACGAATCTGGGCATTATTTTATTCCTTGTGTGCCATTGCAAATCTTTTTCCTTAAAATGAGTCCAATAGTAGATGTGTTGATATCTTGCATGTATTATTAATGTGCAGGGATAGGCTTGGAATTGTGTCAGATATAACCACATCACACAGAAAAGAGAGGGTATTGAGAACATTTCTTTTTCTCAAACAACAGTGAACTCTTCTACCAGACATATCAAGTGTTATCTATTAGATAGATCATAGTTATGGCCAGGCTCTGCTTTCAAATGCATCCTGCGTTACCACATTGATTTGCATTTAAAAAATCGTGCAGTGTGCTTTGTCAATCATAATGGACTCTTCCACCTAAAGCAGTAAATATCTGTCAGGTGCACTGAAGTTGCAATGTTTTAAGAAAAAATTACTTTGGATCCCTATCTATACCTAATAACTAAAAACAAAGCTGCTGGTGCTTAATCAGTCATGTAGTTCATTGTAGTAAATTCTGCAGGCATGCTTTTCCCAATATGGCTCTTGGCGCCTTGCCCACTGCCAAGATATATATCTTGAAATTCCAGATATAACTCTTGACAGAAAATGCAAATGGAATTCCAGCACATTATTGCTTGGCCAATATCAACCAACGTGTACGGCACTTGAACGGTCCGATGATTACATTAAAAAGCATAGTATGATATATATACAACAGAAAAGCGCTAAAGATCTCAGTAATAACTTGGCGTCACTCTGCATCAATTATTGTGTACATATAAAATAATATCTGCAGGCAGTATTTATTTGCTACATGCTTTTTTTCTTCATGTACGTTTTTTCTTACACATAAAAATAAGCAAATTTACTCATAAAACATTTTAATTAAGGCAAATTATCCTACTGTTTGCTCAGTTAAATATTTTCTCAGCCGAATTATCTTTGTTATGGAGTATTTTCCCTGAATTGATAATTTCACTAATTAAATTTTTTACTGAAGATAAGTAATCTGGCTAGAACTTCTTAAAGTGAGGAAATTTACCAACACATTTAAAAAAAAATTAATTTACACATTTCAGAAAGAAATTCTTAGTATGGAGAATAATTATTTTTCTCGTTATAAGAAATGCTTGAGCAAAAAAATTATTTTGTTATACTGAAATGTTCTCCCAGTATAACTGAAATTAAAGGGCCCATTAAGAGACTTACTGACAATGTACTGTGTTGTCGGTATGAAGTGGGACTGACAATGTACTGTGTTGTCAGTATGAGGTGTGAGCATGATTTTTTGTACTTAATGGAACAACATATTTTTATAATCAGTATTTAAACACATGATGAAATATATTTTAACATATGATTAATAGTCCAGGCAATCTGAGTATAGACCTACCCAAATTGTAATAGAAACCAAACCAGTTCTATTCAATGTCAAATCCAGAGTATACCAACATACTTAAAGTCATGAAAAATCAGAGTAACACATTTAAATCGGCCATTTTCCAAAATGGCGGCCACTTTGCATGTCCCAAATCAAAAACTACCTATAACTGTTGAACCAAACATGGTAGATGTATGATATTGATGTTTACTATGGGGTTTTTTTGGCATGGCGGATACAAAGGTGTTGTTAAAAATGTGTGGACTTGGTCAAAATACAAAAAATTAAAGATGGCTGCTATTTCAAGTAAGTCTAATAAAATTTGAATATCACTCTTGAAAGAAATATACATGTCATAAAAAGATGGTTTGGTGTCAACCAATACAAAAAAGATGTAAGAGGTGACCATGGGCAGCCCATGGCCAGCTGCAACAATTATGGTCAGGACATGTGGCCAGCAAGCTGCCAACTGAGGACAAACCTGATCAATCATAAAAAGTAAACTACTTATAGGCAACTCAGGAAAAATGTGGGCCACTAGTGGGCAGCTCCAAGATAATAAGGGCAACTAGTGGCCAGCTCTTGGTCAATGTGGGCTGCTAGTGGGTAGCTCTAGGGAAAAATGTGCAACTAATGGGCCGCTCCTACTAGTAATTTCTGTAGCAAGTACACAAAGGACAGAAAATGGGCAGCTTGTGAGTGATGGAAGGAAGTATCATTAACTGACTTCCTGGCACCCTTTCTTCTTTGGAGTGAAACTATAAGCAGCCATGTTGACAAACACTTGCACTGTCTGACAAACGTTACCAAAAAGGCCTTTTGTGAAGCATTTCGAGGCCAAAACAGCAGAGGATACATTCATAAGTATGCCTAGCTTGCATTGGCAATGAAATGGTTATACTGAGTAAGTACCATAGATGTCATTTGTCATTCACTGGCTGCAGACAAGCACTCCACTTTCCTCAGCCTGGGGTGCAAGTAACCTGTATTTAGAATAGCATTTGGCTGTACACATATACATTGGTCCCAATCTGTCTTGAGAGACAACCTAATGGCAGTTGTAGGTTCAACAGTGAATAGATTCGCAAAACAGGTGGTCTTTCATTAGATGCATAAAGCACATAGTGAATACATTAGTCTGTAAAAAAGTAGTCTGTCAGCTAGAGGTGGTCTTTATTACAGGTATACATGTATAGGTGTATCTGGTACAGAGAGCATAATGATCGACACTGTGATTGTGCATAAATGAGATTAAACAAACCATTGCACATGCATTGAAATGGACACATTTCCCCTGCATGGGTTGTGATCACTCAGAGACCTGAAAGATCATTTTTACCCATATAGGTTTAACACGGTATGCAAGTGTCACAGTCAATGCTCTGGAATTTGGCCAGCTAGTGGACAGCAAATGGGAAACTGATGGGCAGCTCCCCATATAAGGGTATGGCCAGCTAGTGGACAACTCCCCATATAAGGGTATGGACAGCTAGTGGGCAGCTCCCAAGTTTGGGCTGCTAGTGGCCAGCTCTCCCACCATCATCACCATATAAGGGTAGGAGCATCTAGTGGGCAGCTCTTAGATATTAGCCACTAGTGGCCAACTCCACTGCCAGGGTTGGCTGAGCGGTAAGACACTCGCCTTTCACCTCTGTGACCCGGGTTCCATTCTTGTCTTGGGCAGCATGTAGAAAAAGTCCCTAAAACTTTAACTATGCACAGTGGTTTTCTCCAAGTTCTTCGGTTTCCTCCACCACAGACAAGGTAGGAAGTATACGCCAACATCTGTGCCGTGGAGAGTGACTCGATAAGTCAATGCTTGACTTCTTTCACAATCCATGTGAAGCAAATGTGTCTATACTATACCGTACAAGGATGTGGGCTGCCCACCTCATTTAAATGGCAAACGGTCCACTAACGGCCCACTAGCTGCCAACATAGCTGACCAGTTCCACTGGTCAGCTCAAAAGTAATTTTTGTTTGGGTAGGCCAGGCCTTTTATGTATACCTTATAAGGTAGTACTCTCTGTAAATATGTAAAATATAATTTAATTGCGTAAATTGACAAGCAAGCAGTCACCTTAAACATACTAACAGTTAGCGTAACACAGATACACATGCACGATAAAGGTATCCAAAGTTTTTTGTTTTTTTTAAAATAATTTTTCAGTTTCATGACATATATTGATTGTGATGTCAAGTCTGAACATTTTGTTGGGATGTTTTAGCAGATCAAATGAAATATGCTCAACTGAAAGCAGTTCTATGTGAGCTCTTAAAAATACTTTTAAAGTTACCACAAAAAAAACCAACATATTACTGCACCATACTATTAGCAGAAATTTCTAATGCGATACAGTACCTTGACGACCCAAACATATGTTTTGAGTAACATGATGTATAATCTATCAATCTAGTAAGCACCCTAGGTTCTAACTAAGAGGAATGTGGTAATAGCAACATTTCTTTCATGAACAAAAATAACGTTTAATGGACTTTTTGCATATCAAATACTCATAGAATAATTGCAAAATGGGCTCACAATTTGAATGGCAAATTAGCGATACTTATGAAGAGAAAATGGCCTAAAGCCTTTATGAACAATTGAATTCTAAGAAGCATGGCATGAGTACTCTTCAACCAAAGTGGTGTTCTTTGTGAATAGAGTTTTCTTTAACCTGGTGGTCCATCAATTTGATAAAAATGGCTTCTTGCATTTATTTCGGTCATGTGATTAAAACTCTACATGGCACATCTTCCATGTCACAATCACAAGGATAGTTGCATTACTGCCGTTAAGATCTTTATACTCTGCACAGGCAGTGGAACACTCTGGTCCATATTTTCTGATGCCACTATGCCGCGTTTTGCAACCACATTTGCAGGTGCCATGATTCGCATCCAGGAGGCTTACGTTAGCTGGTTTCAAGTCTGTATGGATGGGGAGTAACGTTTTCCATTATAAAACTCATTCCACACCAGCTAATGGGAATGACATTATCTGATTGAGATTTTTTGTGTAAGATGTATCTAATTATACAGTTAAATCATGATCTGCTGGTATGGAATGAGTAAACAGATACCTAGACGATCGTGTGCTGGTCCTGTGATGGTCCTGTGCTCAGGTGGTCCAATCCAGTGAGCAGATGCAAGGAGAAGAATGTATAATTTGCTACGGATCAGGAATCCAAAGCAATTTCAAAATTAAAATTCATTTCAGTATTCCATCAGGAACACTTCGACCAAGTTTTAGGACAAAGTGAGCAACAGTATGGAGAAGTCCAAATGATTGTTCTTGGTGCAAAGTCCATTAGAAATAGACGAAAAACATGAGGCACCTTCTGGGGAACAAGCTCGCAACCCAAGGTCCCTGAAAGTGACTCCAAGTAATTTCTAAGTATATGACAGTGTTTTTGGATTGTTGAGATTCATTCAAACAAGGACCAAAAATTCACGAAATCTCCCCAAATCAATGAAGTGTAACCGTTTGAACAAACTTGGTAAGACTTACTAGGAAAACTGGTAGTAAGTACGAAGAGAATCTGGCCGTCAGTTTTGAAGATTGTAAATTGTTGAAGCCTATGGCACACAACAGATGGATGGCGGACAAGTGGAGAATCGTATGGTCACCTCGGGTGACTGACAAGTCAACTGAGCTATAAAGCAACTAATACTAGCTATTCTAAACATTAGCAGTTAACATGTCAGACAGCTTTAGATATAAGCAAGCAACACTAAATAGGAGTTGGAAGCATATAACTGGTACATATTCAAAAGTGAAACATTTGCTATGGACAGTATAATTGTGCAAATGGGTGATATGAACTTTATTGGCTGAACCATGTATATGACAATGGCATTTTGCCAAAACAATACATTACAACTACACGACAAAACACAAGTATATTGAATATTAACACACAAACGGTAAGGTGTGCTGAAGCATGTATAAAACGATGTTGCAATGGCAGGGGAAATTTACACAAGTGGAGGTTAATGTGAATAAAACATATTAGTCGTTTGTCCTTTAATATCACCTGTATAATGATTGAATGAAATAGCTTGAGATCAACTGTTTGCATGTGATGTTGCATAATTAATTTCCTTTATACTCTTGGTGAAAAGCTATTGACCATATTACAAAGAGCAACTCACACAACCCACAACCATTATTGAAAAAATAGAACAGTCATCGCAGACAGAATTAAATAACCCCGCATGCCCACTAAACATGTATCGTGGTAACGTTCAAAATGAGGTTAAGGTCATCAAAATTTAATCAGGTCAAGAAATGGTCGCAAGTGCCAAATTTGAATCCTCTGTAGCTACTGGTTCGGGAGATATTTTGTTTTGAGGCCTTAGAACCTTTGCGCGCATATAAATGATGCATCACTGTTACCTTGAAAATAACATCAAAGTCACCAAAAACTTATCAGGTCAACAAATTGTCCCCAGTAAGGAGTAGTCGAAATTGGAACTATCTGTAACAAATGATCAGGGAGATATTTTGTTTGCAAGTCTTAATAGCCAATATGACCCCGTGCGCTATTAAACTCTGTAGAGACCTTGAACTGCGATAACCTCTGTTGTGTACATTATGCTAGTTGCCTTTCTTCTATCCCTAAACACAAACTGGGGACCACCTCGCTCCGTTCGGTGTTTGTAGTCATGAAACAAGCCCCTGTGCATTGCATCACCATCCATGATCACAATTAGATTCACAGGTTTTAATGTTCAGCTCTTGGTGTGCATTGGATCCACAGCTTCAATGCTTAGCTCTTGATATGCATCCATCTCCATTTCATCTTCTTGGCGAGGAAATATTAATTCGTTTGAGATGCACATACTTGGTTCTCTTGACTGCATCTGCACGGCATATCACCACACTGTACACACTGTATTGCTTTGGCTCTACTCTCCACAATTGGCACAAATTCATGCAACATCATAATGCCTGGCACTGTTGGAAGTTGACGTATTTCCATTTTGAGGCTGTTTTCAACCTGAACAGAATCAATATCTAAAATGGGTCAACCGATGTGTCTTTTTTCGCGAAGCATAATACATGTCCTTGGTACACTTTATGTCTTTGCCCTGCGATACCAGTCTATCTGCTTTTCTCTTTGACGCTCCCCCAACCCCGTCAAGGGCACCTTTTCCGTATGACGTTTCCAAAAAAAATGTCACTTGGCTTGCCGAACGGTACGTATACATTCTTTGATATCACAGAAGGCAGCAATTGTTTTCTTCTGGCTATACTGCGTCACTAGTTCATCTGTGAAAACTTGGGAGTTTTGTTATACGTTGTGGGGGACTAGTCTTGGGCCACTGAAGCATTGGCACCAGATGTTGCCAAATTGCTTCTGGCCTATGGTGCCATGAATCATGATAACACTTTTTCGTAAAACACCTTTTTAACAAAATAAAAGCTTTTGCGATCGAAGGATGCAGGAGATTGGGGGGGGGGGGGGTTCAAAGAGCTGGTAGCACAGAAAATAATTGATAGAAAACAAATTTCTCAAAACGAGGAAACACTTGAACCACAGAATCCATCTTGTCATATGTAGGCTTACTTTTGAATGGTCTGTTTCCACAGAGTCAGGCGAGCTAAAGGGAGTGCTTCTTTCTGACTGGATCGTCCAGGTCACATGCTTTCCTTCATTTCGCGGAATGATTTATATGTTTAATCTTTAATAATATTGTTATACATTATTTCGCTTGTTGGTCGCTATTTGTTTTATCACACACACACACACACACACACACACACACACACACACACACACATACATACATACACACGCACACACACTCAGGCTTTTGTTTTTGATGAAGATTCCTCCATGTTATGTGCATGCGCTGTGTATAATTCGATAACTACAAGTGCTAAATTGTTCAACTAGAATTACTGTCGCAGGGAAGATTTACATGGTACACTTTCTACATAAAAAAATGCCGCTCAATAACCCACCCAAGAAAATTAAGAACTGCCCTACCTTCAAAACCCAAAGTATTTTCGATTTTTTAGATCAAATTCAAGAATCATATTCAAAGTTTTTCATTGTGTTTTTCTATAATTTGGTTGGAATGTCTTAGAGCGACTGTAGAAATGGACACCGTGCAAATACATACTGATATGTTTGCCTAGCTAATAGTCTACTTCTGAGACGGGTTTACACTGTCAGGTTATCGCATAGTAAATCTGAAATATGAAGGCCACAGTTAAATTACCTGTCATCTGATAGTTGTGTGAAAACTCCCATTTAGGACATAGGGCATAAAGTTGGACCATGAATGGAAATAAAAATTAAAGTATCATAAGTGAATCTGTTGAACAATGTTTTTGCTGTATTGATTATATATTAATACCAAAGCGCATATGGGAATTGACAGTGCATCGCGTTGCGAGCTGATTTCACCTTAACTCATGACATGTTGCCAACAGAACACAACTCAGATTTCTGATAACTCTAACCAGTGTTGAACCGTTAAAACCACGTGAGTTAGTTTATTTTGCCTGTGTGAAGCAAATACATGTACAAAATCTAAAATCTAGGTATGAAGCATCCTTTATATGATGATACTCTCACCTAACATTAAGAGAAACATAACAAACCCAAATCTGTCAGCCCAGGTACCATTTGAACACTCTCAAGTCCGATATTCGAAGAGCAAAGTCCCATTCCGTACCACTCATTGAAGAACTGTAGAGTTCTAAATCATTATAACGATTAATTTTGGGTCAGGAACAAATCATATTCATAAAATTTTAAATTTATAAGAAAGTTTTCGGCTTCATTATCCTTTATTATGTTTATATAAAATTGGGCCATCAGCGCGTAACCAGCTCAAGATTTGTTTCGATGGCTTTAATCCCCGGATTAATCATTCTGCTCACTGGAAGCATATTTTTAACATATTTACTTTTACCATATGATTCCTTCCTTTAGTCAGATACACCCAATCTTGAATGCATGGTAATGTTATTTTCCTCTCCACTAAAATGGTAGAATGTATATAGCACGTTGTACAGACACGGGCAGCGACGGTATAATATGTGAAGGTAAATATGGTGCTGTACATGTACTGCCACTTGTGGCGACATTTGAGAATTTATTGACTGGTAACAGAAACTTTCTGGTAGATTACAGTAATTACCACTTCTATAAAAACTCGCCAGTATTTTCGGACCTGTATTCACTATCGGAGCAACCTTCTCCATTGAGCTTTGTCTTTGACGCAGTGGGGCGCCTGGCACTCAGCCAATTGCTGACCCTTATTTTATTGCCTCAGGGAGACTTCTACGTCTGATACCAGATACTATTTATGGGGCCTACAACTGGTCACTGTTTGTCGTAGTATTTACATTTTCAGGTAACGCTCACTCTGAAAAAGTCCCACCATGTATTGTACATTACATTCATTCGACAAATTAACCTTCCCTTAACACTAATAACACATATATTCTGGACGCTACCTCTTCAAAATATCCAATCGACATGGCTGCCATTATGAAAATGGTGAGTTCCGTACCCAATGCCAATGGTTTGTGAATGAGCATTTGGACGATCTTGCCGAGTGGGGGTGGGAAGACGCCCAGAGGGTTAAAACACATGAAACCAAAAATATATATTTTGCAATTATTTCAGAGCATTAATAATGATATATATGCCGTGCTCGAGATTCACTTTGATATCCAAATCAAGCGTACTTTTGTGAGACTGTCCCGCAATCAATGCATTAATTGCACAATGTTCAAAATGGTGTTCGAGCGTGCCTTGTCGTATTTGGATTTGTAACTAACGACGATAACTGCTTCCAACACAACCGAGCGGGCAGATTGAAGTTAAGATAGTAAGTCATGTTTTAAAAGTACTTTAACGACCGTATGCCCTGGAAACTCGGAGAACTGACACCTGGAACCGTGCTGAAAACACGTTGCCCACGATTCGCTGTGGTTTTCCTTTCCCACAATGCATTGTGCAATGTTTAAATGGGCGCTTAATGTTCGTGCGTTATGCATACGCCTTCGTGTTGCATTTGGATTTATAACTAACGATGATAACTGCTTCAGACACAACCGAGCGGGCAGATTAAAGTTTAGATTGTAAGTCAGTTTTTAAAAAATACGTTGACGACTGTTCGCTTTGGTAACTCTGAGAACGGACACCTGAAACCTAGCGCTACTAGATACCGATACCACACCCATCGTGACGATATGCTTTTCCCCCGGCCCGAGTTGACCGTCCAGATAAGTTGAAATAAAATGCTGTGTTTGAGTTGACTTTACTGCAAAATAACGGCACACGTTGGTCAGCTTTTATGTTAGCTTTGTCTTACAACTTGGTTATGGTTGATTTGAACCACCGTTTTTTTTTACGGGTGGTTGTTTGTGGGGTGATTATGGTGGTCGGTCGCGTGTTGCAGCTGGTCGAAGGTTGTCCAAGTGGAGCATTGTAGCATAATTTTGCATCACAGTCCTTGAAAATGCTACAAAATTTGGCCAGATCGGTAATTGCAGGTACTACTGTGCCATGAGTATACCTATTTCCATGCAGAACCTGTCAGGGTATATCAAATAAACGTAAGAACATTTTCAAAAATAAGCTGAAATCATTCTTGATGCATGACATGGGAGTACTGGAGAGGGACCCCTTTATATATTTATAGTTTAAGTATCTTGGTGTCATCAGCGACCTTCAAATTATATATAGCAGGTCCCTGGAGTTATAAAAATTACGCCTTTGGTGCTTATATTTATTTATATATGTCTTTATTGAAAATTTATATCAATCTTAATTCAGAAATAATTAAAGCATTGCAGCCACACACCTGTGCAAAGCAACTTAATATTGTTCCCGATTTCATACTTGCATTTCTGCTATTTTCATTTTGTGATCCACTATGGAAAGTTGATAACATGGCGATATTTTTTCTAATTCAATTTTTACTAATTTTTGCCATAATTCATCAGATTTGTACAATCTGAGGGAAAATAAAATAGCCAAATCAGTACAATAATGTCTAAAATGTTGTGATAACGTCAGCAATGTGAAGGCAAGATACTCGAAACTCCCAGAAAAAACATTTTGCATGCTCAAATTAAAAAAAAAAAAAGGGGGGGCGGTAATGCCCCCTCCCCCCTCCCCCCCCCCCAACATGCCTTCTGCCCTTTGGGCCGTGTAGGTCACATTTGAATCACCGAAAAAATTTACGGACGTTTTTGGGCCACTTGGGTCTGTTACTGATTTTGTAGCACCGACCTGGGTCGACCAGTATTTGTTAGGGAAAGATGGCTTAAAGGTACTTTTTTTGTTTTTGTTTTTGTTCCATTAATTGTAGGGTTGGTCCTTTTTAGTAGGGTGTGTCAGGTTACCGGAACCACACATTTATTTTTGTTAGGCCTTGGGTAACTTGGGCATTTGTTGAAACATGTTGAAAATATATGTTCTTTCACCTTGTACACATTACTTCTTTTGACGTCAGTTTAATTTGTTACCTGGGCACAGCCGGAGGCACTTGTACATATATAAAAATTCTGAACGTTCTGTAATTAATAACTCATTATCATTTTGAAAACGTGTATTTCTGTCGCTTGATTATTTACTTTTATTAATTATTATTTTAATATATTTACCCAGGCTAACCCGTTCAGTCACAGACTTTTCTTCCACGGGTCCCTGCCACACAATAAATAGATAAGATACACAAGACTAAGGTCAATGTACTTGTCGCTATTAGTTTAACCCCCCCCCCCCCAAAAAAAAGAAAAAAGAAAGAAAGAAAGAAAGAAAGAAAGAAAGAAAGAAAGAAAGAAAGAAAGAAAGAAAGAAAGAACGAAGACGAAAATCTGGAATGACATAGCGTGTGTATACGTAATGACTGACCCATTGAAGGTAATAATGTCATCATCGTCATCCATATTGTGGCCTTGATATAACAATATCAAGAATTATGAGGGCAAACTATCGTCGAATATCAACTGGTTGATATTCGACGATATGTTTTATTGAACTTTGCGACGACGACGAAAATATCATATGCACGCAGGTAGGGAGGAGAAGGTAGGAGGCTCACGGTCAGAATCGTAAACTGCAAAGCGATTCTCCAATGTGTGGGTGCATTGAATCTGCACCAGATGTCGCTTTTTACGACATGAGGCACTCGGTAAGTCCCTTTCATTAAGCTGCCCATTTCTGGCTTTTGGGCAAATGTCTCGTATGGCGCGTGCCTATGACACACCCATCAGCGAGCGCAAACCAATCCTTTCTCGACAAAGATGAATAATGGCCCTGTGAACACCCTTTAACGTTGTATCATGTCAAGTGATCAATCTTGTCCAACGGGCGTTCTCCACTGATCAAGTTCATTTGAAACTAGGCCTATGAATATTTAAAAGCCCAGTGTTCTCGTCCAGGCACGCGTACCCGTAGGAATTATTGCTTTTCAATTATCATCAGTGAAGCATCTTGTAGAATCCAGGGGCGTGGTTTAAACCCATGGCTAGCTGTCTTTGTTCCATTTCATACCATCCAAAAATGAACGTCCTTTTGCAAAAACCTAGTTGCCCCTACATTTTGCGGTAAAACTAAATCAAATATTCCCCATATTTTTATAAAGCAAAGTTTCAAAATCAATATTGAAAAATGACGGACGCTTTAATCTGGAACAGAAAGATGTTCTGTACCAATTGAATTGCATCTTTACGTGCCATAGAGTATTTGTGTTTATGCTCTTCTCGTAAATTTTTCTAGCATTCTTAATGTTCATAATATATTCTAACCAGTCCGACTCTGAAAAGTTGGGCAGTCACCACCTTTCTCATTATTTGGTGTTTTTCTTTTCAAAATATAACAATGCTGGGTGTTTCTAACTAGGATCAAGCTCAAGTTGTGTGCATGTACTTGCGGCTTTTATGTTCTTTTGCCTTGTTGATCTCAAAGATGCGGAACAAAAAAAAAAAAAAAAAAAAAACATACTGTACATCATTCCGTTCAACATCGAAGACACCGGTAGGGTTCATTGCAATAGATCCGTTTTAATGAACTCACAAGTAGACGGCGGCTGAAAATGTACAATGAAATTAATATTCAAAACAATAAATAAATACAAAGCAATGCCATTGGCGGCCATGAATTCAATTTTCGATCAGATTGATATCGCCATCTGCTGGTTGAGTTTTGAACTTTTTACAAACGCTGGTGCTCTTTGGACCGTGACAAAACCGATGACAAGATACAAGCGTCCACACACCCTCCTCTTCCATTTCATCAGAAGACGAGCAAAGCACGAAGAAACTTGGATCACATACGCGTGGGTAAGTTATGTGAAAATCATTAATTCTCTTTCAGATTTTTTGGTACCATATTGGTTCATCAACTGCTGGAAGCGCAATCGCGGAACAAGGCCTCTGTTGACCCGGCCGATAATTGAACACTTATTTTTTCAACTGTTTAAGATAATTTGGCTCTGATTCGTATCTGACGTGTAAATAAGTGCCGCTTTAAGACTGAAAAAAAAAGTGTTTGTGAAAATACCGTTAGACAGGGAGCAAGATGATGCTGCGGTGATACGGAGGGGTGTGAGAAGATTTATGTCGTATCTCCATAATTAATTTACATATGTATGGCCTATTGTGGTGCTGTCATCAGTAGAAAGGACAGAGTTGTCCTGTGTAGTCTCATAGGATGAGCAGTCCCTGTGCTAGCAGACGTTAAATTCAGCAAGGGTAGAAGCAGCAAAGACGGGCATATTTTGGACAGCGGGATCCCTTGGAACTTATTTCATGCACGCGTTGTTGTTACAGTGAGCGCCACCGTAAGGATCTTTTGGAGACACATCTGATACAGATCCAGCATAAAGTGGGCGGATATCATTACACGAACACTTGGACTACAGGTGGGCTTTTTACACCATATAAACTGCACTATTTTCCATGTCGTACATAATACAATACAGCAAGGTAGGCTTATATTTAATATGGGTAGGTTTGTAACACTACTACTACTACTACTACTACTACTACTACTACTACTACTACTACTACTACTACTACTACTACTACTACTACTACTGTGGTATAAAAATGTTGAATGGTCACACATAAGATACAGCGAGGTGATCTTAGCTTTTTTGTGGTCTAAGTAGGCTTGTCAAACCATGTACAGTGGTACAAAAATGAGCAAGGCAATGCTTACAATATACAACAAAACAAGCTTAGATGTAATTTATAAAAGACCAATCACCTTTTTCGTTATTTGCTTACTGTAATTGCAGGTGATGCAAGTGTCCCAACCATGACTTCCAAGAATCATTATGTGGCTGCGGCAGTGGCAGCGTGTATAGTATGTATGGCTTCACAAGCTCAAAGCTATAAGATCAAAGATCCCCTGGAATATTTCTTACTGGAAGAACTCCCTGCAAACACTCCTATTGGAAACATTGCAATAGACAGTCGACTTGAAGACAAACATGGCAAACAGATTTTCAAGACCCTTCGTTATCACTTTGTGTCTAACACATATCTTACTCAGTTCTTTACTATTGACGAACGTACTGCTATCATCAAAACTACCAAGAAAATAGACCGCGATACAGTTTGTGGTCACAACAAAACGTGTGTTACAAGAGCTGACGTGTTGGTAGGACCCCAGGAGTACGCTCAAACCATCAGAGCCACCATAGAGATCGTAGACATCAATGATAACAAACCCGAATTCGCACAGAAATCCATCGCGTTCCAAGTGAGCGAAACAATTTCTCCAGGATATAGCGTAACCATTCCTGCTGCCGTGGACTCCGATAGTGACAGCAACGCTGTTCAACAGTATGAGTTAGTTTCAAGCTCCACTAAATTCCAATTGAAAGAAGCAAAGAAGTCTGACGGAAACACGGATGTGCGCTTGGTTCTCAAAGAAAGCTTGGACAGAGAACAGGACGACTTCTACTCCCTGAAGATTGTAGCTCACGATGGCGGGAACCCGTCTCAGTCCGGATCAGTGCTTGTCAATATAACTGTATTAGACTCCAACGACAACGATCCCAAATTTGAGAATTCCACCTATGAAGTTTATGTATCAGAGACAACTAGGGTTCATAGCACAATAGCCCGCGTTGTTGCTAAGGATGCCGACGCAGGACTAAATGGCGAAATTGTATACAGATTTTCCAGGCATACCCGGAACTCTTACGGAAAAGTCTTTGGTATTAATACAGACACTGGAGACATTTTTGTCACAGGCCCCTTAGATTACGAGAAAGGTTTTATATATTTATTGCAAGTAATTGCTGATGACAAAGGGATGGGTAGTGTGCCGTCCCAAGCCACGGTGGTAGTGAGGATCAGAGACAGCAACGATAACCCGCCAACAATCACAATCAACAGCGGCACAGCAGGCAAAGAGGTGACAATATTGGAGTCCGCTAAACCAGGCGCATACCTCGCCCATTTCTCTGTAGTCGACAAGGATAGCGGTATGAACGGCCGATTAGACTGTAATGTTAATGACACCCACTTTCGCTTACAAAAACTTTATCCCACAGAGTACAAGATAGTAACCGTAACATCTATGGACCGTGAAACCAAGGCATTCTACGATATAGCCATAAGATGTGCGGACGGTGGGCACCCGCCCAGGGTCTCACTTAAATACATCCAGGTGAGAGTGTTGGACGAGAATGACAACAGTCCCGTCTTCGTCCGGCCCATGTATACAATCTATGGAAAAGAAAATAACAATGTTGGTGAATTCGTGCTGCAAGTCAATGCAACTGACCGTGACGCTGACAAGAATGCAGAAATTCGCTATGCCATGCATAGAGATGCTAGACAAATGTTTAAAATCGACCCTGTTACTGGTAGAATTAGCGCTAATGTAATGTTCGACTATGAAGAGACGCGTCTGGTTAGTGTTCATGTTATAGCGACTGACAAGGGCAATCCTCCTCGCTCGACGATCACAACTCTCCAAGTACACATTGTGGACACAAATGACGAAAATGCAGTATTTTCTCAGGACTCGTACACGTTCCATGTATCGGAGAACCAGGTGGTGGGGACTGCAGTTGGACAGGTTTCAGCCACTGATAGAGATTCGCCGCCTTTTAATGAATTTTCTTATTATTTTAAAAGAGAACAAGCAGACGCTGCCGCATTTGCGATTGACCCCAAAAATGGGCGCATCACCACGAAAAAAGTATTGGACAGAGAATCTCAGTCGGTGTACTATATGATAGTACTCTCTAGCAACGACGGTGTTCAGTATATGACTTCTTCGGCTACAGTGACTATTCATATCACAGACAAAAATGATCACTACCCAGTGATTGACTTTCCAGTCCCTAAGAACGACACTGTTACTATCTCTAATCTGGTTCCTGTCGGTTTAACCTTCAGTCGCATTCAAGCTCATGATCTGGACATTGAATTAAATGGGAAATTAGAATATTTCAAAGAAAATATTGAAAACCATGACATGTTTGTCATCAATTCTCAAACTGGAGCAGTGTCTTTGTTGCAAAGTGTTTCGAATAAAAGGTTCGCGACTTATCATTTCCATTTCCGCGTTCAAGACAATGGCTCTCCTAAAAGAGTTGCTAAAGGCATTCTCAAAGTGATAGTAAACGAGTCTATTGTCTTTATCCCCCCTATGGATCGCTATGTCAACTCCAGAGATCAGGCTATTGTCATCTCCGTAGCTTTGACCGTCTTCATGATTTGTCTCTTGGTCCTGGTGGCTGTTCTGTTCATCAGAAGAAGGGACAAAATGAGAAGAAACAACAGCAAATGTAGCAGAGAATCCCAGAAGATGCTATTCCGAATGGTAGCTGGGAATGAGCAGATGCCGCCAGACACCAGAGATCCACGACCTATGGTGGTAGACGCTATGGCATCTGAGGGCAATGCTGTTGTTCAATCAAGCGTCAGAGATGTCGGCAGTGTGGACAACCTGCTCAACCAAGCGCTTGCCAGAACCTCAGAAAACCAGCATTCATTTCAGGTGAGGCTTTACCTTGTTCCGCACGCAATACACACACTCCATTGTTATCTCAATTGGTATCATTTAGCCACATGCAGAAGACGTTCAGTTGATCATATGTTGTCTGTGTTTTCAGCAGCCCTGAGCTCAACATTGGACCATTATCAGAGAGACTCCGTTACTTTAAAGAAAAAATTGTAATTCCCTCACTTTTTGTGAATGTCTCCTTTGCCGTTCTGGTGAGCCTGGCTTGTCAATTATACACAAAAGCAGAGCTGCCAACATTCAAAATGCCATTTTAGGGACATTTAAGCGAGAACATCAAGCATAGAGCATACTTAACAAAGGTTATATAGGAAAATACTTAGTTTCAATGTGGGACAAACTCCGTAAATTGGTCGAAATTACAACTAATTTCAGGGACTGTCCCTGATGATGAGGGATACTTGGCATCTCTGCGAAAAACTTTACAATATCATTGTTGAACTTGTGAAAAGTAATTTCCCGCCATTTTTGTGCTGACGTGCCAGGTGTCTGAACGTCATTTCATTGACATTTTCGTCCTATCCGTCGGCATCATTGGTCACTGAAGCTTGTTCAAGTACATAACGCAATTATTGAATGTCTTTTTAACATAGTGACACTATGAGTTTAACAAACCCCTAAGGTCGAAATACACCGAATAGAAAGAATATTTCTAGTTGTTTGATTAAGACGATGGAATTGCGACGCTAAAGCAATTTCGATATTATGATAATATACCTGATACTATAGTCCATTCCGTCAAAAGCGCGCCACGTGTCTCTGAAAAAATCGAACATTTTTGACCAGCGGGGTTGTGCACTGAGTAATCCAATGATTCTTAAGTGGGATCGACAAAAAGCTTTGTCTTCGATCTGGTGATGATTTGTTTTGCGCGCATGCTTGTTTATAAAAATAGACAGTTTAGTGATTGAATCACAAAGAATTTAAGTTGCAGACCATGGGAAATTTTTAATTCCCTACGCCGGTTTAATACCTAACCCACATATTTACAAATATGGGAGTGTGAACCGATATATGCATTTCCTCTAGTGGGTCAACAAAGAAATTTACAGAAAGGCCTTCCAATATATGTATTCCCGTAGAATACACGAATATCACACGGTTTCAATTTGTTGAAATATTTGTAACACATTCCACGCACGCAATGATATTATATTTGTTAGCACAGCAAAGCAATATTTTTGCTGTGAAAAATATTTCTTTTATTCAGCGGTTGAAATCAAAATGCACTATTATTGGGTGAAATATTATCCTAGATGGACTAATATGTACATTTTAAGAATGTTCTACAGCAATAAAGCTCAGGTTTGTTGCTGTTTGAATGGATTACTCATACTTTACCAGTGGAAGTCATGAGAGAGAGAGAGAGAGAGAGAGAGAGAGAGAGAGAGAGAGAGAGAGAGAGAGAGAGAGAGAGAGAGAGAGAGAGAGAGAGAGAGAGAGAGAGAGAGAGAGAGAGAGAGAGAGAGAGAGAGAGAGAGAGAGAGAGAGAGAGAGAGAGAGAGCGCTTATGTATGCGTACACAATTAAATCTCTCGACAGCAAAGCTATCTCCTCTTTTTGGCTTTATTGGCAAAAGGGAAAGGAAGGACCACGCTTTCTTGGGTAAAAGTTTTATAAAAACAGTTATGACTTTTTATGGTTGAACCATGAAACCTGGCACTGTAGAAGACTGACATTGCAAATAATTTCAGATCAGTGACAATCAAGAGCTCTGCTTTCGATCCCCTTTCCTCATTTAGTAATTGATCTAGATGCACCTACATCAGCTAGTATCAGCTCAAATAGTAAAGCAGCAAAAGCCCTAACCATAAATTCCAATTTTAAACATTTTTACTGACATCTTACCCATTCAATAAGAGAAAGTTGTTCGAGTTATCAGAATAGAACTTGTCATTTAAGATAACTATTAAGAGGAGACACAAGCTCATATAGAAGCTCCCTTTTGCTGCGGCAAGGTACATTTACGTAATAATCATGAAATATCAGTTGGCATGTAGTGTCGCACGAACGACTACTTTTATTTAATTCGGGCTGTTGTTCATCTGAAGGCGGAGGAGTCTCCGTATTGAGGTTTCCTGGAATGATTGTGGTACCATTATGTGCTCATGCAAATTACAATATCATCAGTTATTGTGCACGAAAGAACTCTATTTCACAAAAAGTTCTGTCATCTTGTTTGAAATTACCAACCAGATATTCTCGGTACACGGGGTTACGTTTATTTCTGATCTGTTCAACGTGATCCTGCAGGAGTGATACCTGTCATTTAGGCTCCCTCTCTTCAGTCGAAGACCTGTCTCAGATGGCCACGAGTTAACCTATGTTTCAGGTTTTTAGGACTTTATTTAGCCACATTGAAGAAGATTGGAGAAGTCGAAGGAGTAGGACCTTCGCTACATCGCCACCTTGAGGCCGTAACTTTGAAACAGCATAGGCATTACTGTCTGCCGTGGAAGAGATAGAGAGCTATAGATAGATAGACAGACAGACAGATAGATAGAACGAGAGAGAGAGAGAGTGAGAGAGAGAGAGAAAGAAATAAAGAAAGAAACAATCATTGTACCAATAAGCTTAACACACCGTGTCATATGCAACATGACACAGTGTTGCGACAATAACTACCTGCACACAATATCTCATTTCATCTGATCAGCTTTATGCCTCTGGTGATATTTTTTTAGTTGCAAAGTATTACAACCTTGGCACAATAAAGCAGTTTTACAACAGGGCATGTCAGACAAGCTGTTCTACATGGTGGCAGCACCTGCTTCCTGTGCATTTTCAACCAATGAATGAAACGGGTTTTGTGGTTTCTCATACGTTTGCACCAGCACCAGGTGGATACCAGGGTTTAGTTACCTGTAGCGCCTCTTACAGGTGACCTGCTCTGTTAAACAGGATGAAATTTTGTAGCAGAACCCTGAATGTTTTTCCTCAATGTTCTGCTGAGTAGATGCCACACTTGGTCTATTTGAGCGACGTGTTTGAAATAATGTGCATACCTACAAGCAATCAGTTACTGTATTCTAAAAGCAATTAATGATCAATTTAATTAATCATATGACACATGCTCAGTAAATTATGTGTAGATAGACTCTATTCTTTAACCAGGGTAACTGGTTCAGTGTGCAACGCTAATGTTCCACCAGACCCTGGATGACAAATGATGGCGAGGTAACATAAAATATAATAAATAAAAACTAGACACAATTGAGTGACTGAGATATAAAATTTACACATATAAATATGACATAAAATAAAACAATGACAATTGACATGATAGCCCATTACATCTTACACAAATGAGTGACTGAGATTAAATTTACATGTATAAATATGACGTCATAAAATAAAACTATGATAACTAACAAAATAGCCCATTGCGTCTTCATAAAAAGATAAAAGTTATAATTCAGCTGAGATTTTAGTAACATTCGAGGGTAATTATGACAGAATCGGACAGTAATATTCCAATTTATAATAGTGAATTGTATGCTATTTGACGTCTTAGCAATGTTGTACATTTGCAGATGGTGCAGTTACATTGTGCAAGTACAATACCATTATTAGAACATCCACATACTGAGAAACAGAAATAAAACACTATATTGCACGCTCTGAACTCTGTGATTTTAAAGATAATAATATAAAAGAAGGCATGGGCGAAATATTGTTTGTTAATTGCATATCATGATAAGGATAATAGTATTCAAATGAGCTTATTGTCGTGTCTTAAATCACTCGGTTTTTTTTTAGAAAAATGCAATCATTTGAATATGTAGGGAATCGACTGTGTCAAGTCATTGAGTGTGATGTATATGAAGTTGTGTCAGTGTACTGACACAGTGTCAAACGTGTATTTATAAACAGGAGTGAACACCAGCAAGCAAAAAATATATTAACGAAATCGGAAATAGTGCCATAGATTGACACAAGCTCATTAAGTTGCTTGAAAGTTTGTGGCAATATGGGCCATATTAAAATTTCTTGGATCAACAACGGTCCTTGACGCGGGTTGGGAGCAATTGGGTGCGCTTTACCCCGCCCCTAGGAAAGTAGTTATCCCAGAGCATTTTATCTTCATGAAACTCATGAAAATGTTCATCCAAAACGTGTTCTGATAAACCAAAATTGGAGAAGAAATTTTGTATTAGACGATATTTTGCGTTCGGTGCTTTTTTTGAGTGATTTCAAAAGGGAAATAGTTATAACATTCGCTCTGCAGAAGCCGATATTTATCCTTTACACTTCCGTGCATAACCATGTCATAAATCTTACGATTGTTGATTTAGGTGCCAGTGACGACTTGATGAATTATGGCCCATATTGGAATGGCACTCTATAAAAAAAAATGCTTCGGAATATATTGATTACATTGCTGCAAAAAATCATACTTTTATCATAAAAACACAGTTCACTCCTTCCTAGATTCAACCAAGTATAGGACGTTCTTATCTCTACCTGCCTGGAGAGGTCATGGGATGGGGGTTACAATTAAGCAGAGGGAAATGCATGCTATCATCATCAAATTCCGAGTTAATTTGACGTGAATAACAAATAGTGCGGGTATATGAACATCAAATATTAAAAATTCAAACAAAAAAAAATCGTCAGTGGTGTCTGAAATACATTGAATTCAACAGTTAAGAAACTGTCGGACAATGAAAATAATTATAATGTTTCCGTAGTTTTCAAAGGAACACGAATTTTGCAGTCTGACATTCTTGTAAAAGAAATATATACTTGTTAGCATTTACCATGAACATGTTTACAGATTTTTCTAGAGATGTAGCTTGAACATTATAGCCACTGTTAGTGGCAAATGAAACCCTTTTATATTTCCAGAATGCTGCTATACACACACACGATGCTTTATATCTTGTCATTTTAATCACGTATTGAATTAAAGTGACATATCCATCGGCTGTAAACTCATGATTAGCTTGTAAAGCGGTGTTGTCTTTGTTTAGTATATCATGGATTAAGACTTGAGAATTGCGGATATGTGCTCCCACATGGGTAGAAATGGACTGTTTATGATTTCATTGTTGTCTTTTTCCTTGTTGTTTATTATTAAAACAACAATTATTAGTGGGTAATTAACCATTTGCTTGTTTTAGAAAATTCCTGAAAGTGACATACAGTACTCAGATTCGCTGTGCTTTAATGATTTGACCATTTTGCTTAAGAGCTGAGCTTGAAATGTTCAGTCAGAAACAATGTCTCTTCGACAGGTGGACAGAACCCACATAATGTTAAGCATACCTATAACGCTGATTTTTATTTCTGGCACAGGAAAACATGTCCCCTGAAACAAGCTGTGGTTTTGTGACTGGAAAGATGTGGAATCCATGCCCCTAACTAATTGTTTTAGTGCCAAAGTTTGATTCTGTTGATAACTTTCCTCACCGCACCCAAAACACACCGAGGAAAGCTGTTGATCTGGACAACTCTTATGCTCTCTTATGATTTCGGCAAATGCAGGCATATTAGTACTTGAATGAAAGTTCGGTTGACAAAAGAGATGAATCCTCCATCATCATATTAATTTATAATTTAACATGTTTCAAAAATTTCAATGAAAGAATTAAATGAATACAATCAACACGTCCGGATATTAGGTGCGTTGTCATCAGAGGTGTATGATTATTGGATTAAAACACTTGAAGGGACAAAGACCTGACCAATCTTATACCTGTAACCTTGGTTGACTTTGACGGTATGAAGTTAATGCTCATTTTCATGTATCAGTGTAGACTGCAAAGCATAGCTATCCTTAAATGTGTAAAATGAAAAGGGAACATTATGTGGCATTACCTCCAAAGCAAACCAAGCTCTAAGAGGGAAAATTATTTCTTTACCAGACAACTGAGAATAAAGCTGTAGCAGAAATTTTCTTTAGCGAGCAAGCTTAACTTTCCTAACATTGGTCAAACTGGCACATATAAATTCACCTGTTAGGAGGTTATTCACATCGGCAAAGTATTTTTGTGCCATACTGCACCTTAGTGGTGCTAAGCTATATCTTTGTGCTTTCTTTATGTAGTGAGGCCTTTCAGTGTTTTTGTATGTCTGTCCACTAGGCTTACGCTTTCAGAGAGGTTTCCTCTCAGTAATGCAGGTTACCAAGCAACTATGCACACTGGCTCCTTTCGTGGGCGAAAGTTCTGATTGCTGACCAATACATGTATCTTTACATATGTGTCCCATTTAGGATCCACGGCGATATACTGAATAAGTTAAAAGCAGAGAACCATTATGTGTACATAACGTTTCCTTAAATAATACCAAGGGGGAAATATGATTTACGAGCTTAATGTGTTTTTCCATGTATCATTATCACAAGTACAAGTATGTCTACCGAACTAGCC
This sequence comes from Hermodice carunculata, assembly GCA_964020975.1. Lineage (NCBI taxonomy): Eukaryota > Metazoa > Annelida > Polychaeta > Eunicida > Amphinomidae > Hermodice > Hermodice carunculata. The sequence goes on from OZ026619.1 coordinate 23,804,672, forward strand.
ATGCAATAGCTTTTAGTCGTCGCAAAGAGAGCATCAATCTCTCATTTCATGTCTAATTTTGTAAAAGTATACGGAAAACAGACCTATGTACTCCTGTATCTTCCCTAAAGGACATGGAACGCCAAATTGAAATACAACCTCTTATTTGCGTCCCCAGGACCGCTCTGGTGTAGTATTTCTACAGGGTTTCCTTTAACTGTCATTAACTTCAACGTTATTGAAGCTGTTCATGAAGATAAGGCAAGGAAATGAATTCAGACAGAACAATAAATGTCAGATGTTTGATTGATGCATGCGTCTTGAATTGTGCTCACAATGACAGCCGAGTTCACGTCTGACCATTAGAAATGATCCCATGTTTTTATTGAAGCCTTGTCTCGAGGCGCTGTGTTACAGAGGGTACCAGTAATGCATATTTTTTACCCAAATAATCCAATAACCCCCGAAAATATCAACCCTAATCCTAAATCTTTGACTTTTCAATAGACTTAAAATACTTGATTCCGATGAAATAGTTCTATAATACTTAATTTTGGAACCAAAAAAAAAATCAAATAAAAATCACTTTGAATCCAATAATCCTTAAACCCTAACTGGGCCCTTCTGGACAAGGATCGGGAGAAAAAACATTCTTTTCCTTTAATTAATATTATGCTGGATGTGGGTCAAATGGTATTCTTCAATATTACAGTTACGCTGTGCATGCCTGGTTTTCAGTATGGAAAAATATAAAATTTCAGAGTGTCCGACTGTATATTCGGTTACTATCAAACTATTGTCATTGCGAATGACAACCTAACTGGAGAACTACAAGCAAACGCTCTGTGTGTTTAACAGGACAGAATGGAGATTACTTTGCGTATACGGAAGCTGCTTAAAGCTCGTAATCTGCTTTGATACGAGAATTGTGACCAGAGAGTTTGTGTTGGCACTCCGGACCTATGCCTGGTCATAATGAGCCTTGGTGCCAAAATTGAGCCCCACGCTGGGACCTATCTGCGAGTTGCCTTATTAAGTCCCTGCATTTAGTCACCTTCTTCTTGAATGAGCATTCGACTCTTATTGTGTTTGACGTTCCGCCTCGTCATCCTCAGCACAGCTTAACAACCCACTGACCCCACAAACACCTTAATTCTACAGGCCCGCCCCTCACTTTTCCGCTAAATTGTGGCGATAAGGTATGAGTTGAAAAGAGATAACTACCTCTGGTTAGCAGGGTAGGTCTGTTTGCTTCTTTACATCACATATGTACTAATTATCCAAATCACAGAATCTCAGTTATGCAATGTAAGATAGACGAGACTCATTGTGCTTCTCACTACCCGCGGTTCCCCTATTCTGTCAAATTGAAAAGCTTCTCCGTTTATAACAGTAACACCAAACTTGTCTCATTATCACTGCAGACAATCTTAACATTGATCATTGTTGAAATAAGAAGCGTTTGTGTTACTGTCAGTGTGATCCTATATAGGATATTCCCTATTTGAGTTAGCACGCTTTGGGAAATTAGTGTTTCAAATTGAAGACGTGACTATTTGGTAGCTCGAAAAGTAGGCTTCATGAATTAGCATGTAAAGCGTACATGATTAAAGGGACTACCAGTGTTCAGGACAACAGGATAACCTTTAGTATACAGTTGTTCCTACATACAAAATGGTTCTGTTGATTTCCGTATTCAGCGCTGGTAAGGGTACAGCCCCGTTGCCTTCTTGTCGTGCAAGGTGACAAAAAAACAAGTAGGAACGCTTTTTGGAACGTATGGCATTTTACTCAGAAAAAGAAAAGAAGAAATAACATAATATAAGCTGCCAACTTACATCATGTTATAACGTCCTCTCTTCTTCAGAATTGTTTTAAATCTCAACGGTGCCCGGGTGCAAAATTATTGGCTCCTTCCATATGGTTTCTTTATTCAAGAATATTATAGGAAAAAGCCGTTTCCTACTTGGTTTACGACTTAGTCTGCAGTTACATAACAAGTTTCGTACACACGATTTCATTGATAATTTTGGAAATATAAAACACTAAAACTACAACAACCAGGCAAACAAAATGTACTGTCGGGAGCAACCTGAACCTGTAGATGTCGTACTTTAGCGGTAGTGCCTATTAGTGATAGTATATGGATATATGCGTTTCCCATTTTAGGCTAGGTGGTTGTGCTGAAGGTTGCTGGTTCGAGACTCGGCCGTTCCGTGGTCACAAAACAAATACAAGCTACATCAGCATCCATCACTAGCCCAGTTGTGGGCAGGTATATTCCAGGTCGAATATCCATGCTGTAAGGCACTATAAAGTTTACAGTGTACAGTTGGACCACAATTTTGCTTTTTACAGTAGTCCATTATTGCACACCAATGGCGGACCACTGTCAGCAATGCGAGGCATGCACGTAAATTTCCCGCCACAACTGCATACCTAGTGTCTTAGTAACCATAGTCTCGCTCGCGAGATACGGGTCGCTGCCTGTGCCGGGAAGCGGAATATTATTAACATTTTGAAAATAAAGAATACTTAGTAAAAGCAGATGGAAATTATTCTTGTAACCAATTAAGGAAGCACTAAATGAAGATGACTTTGGTATTTGTAAACTTAATTTTCACTTAAAAAAGACACTAATTTGGGGAGAAATGGGTATCTGGCCCTGCCTGTGACAGTGATATGCCGGCGTGTGACCTCCGTGATTGACGGGCTTGAGCCCCGTGATTTGTGGCGGGAAATTAATATGCATGCCTCGTATTCATTTATAAGTATCGTATTTGGCTGGTAAGTTTAATCCATAACAGCAGATTTGCTTATGTTTATATTGTGTAATGCAAGCTGAGCAATGTGCTACAGAAAATTGTTCTTCCAATAGTCCATTGCAAGTTTTGACACTATTTGGTTAATAGCTTAACTGAAAAGTCGGCAAACTGAGTGAATTTGCAGTAGATATATCATTCTGTCACATTTATCCCCAATATGAAAAATACAAGTACAATATGCAAGATAAATGAATCCAATATTAGAGGAAATGAACATTTTATCTCTCATACTTGTGTCCTTAAGTGAATATTTAGGATATTTGATTGTCGTTTAATGAGGCTACACTATTACAGTAGTTTATAGCACTGTAATAGCGAATTTTTCAAATATTGACCAACAGCATTTTGGCTCTAAGTACCAGTATCATAATTATGAAAATATTGAATCACACACGAATCTAGCTCTGTCATTTGCTGCATCATCTAGTGACGAAAAGATAGCCGTTCTGTCACCTTTGTGTCGCCCTATCGAATGAGTCATATGTAACCGTGATACTGTTCATATTGCTGACATTCGCGTACACTGGTGCAATGTGTACCCCTGTGTGCGTCAGGTACATGTTTGTAACCGCACACGTAAACAGTGACAAGTAAATTAAGAAGTCACTGTACTGAAACACCACCTGTTCGAAAGACCATGTTACCCTGTTGACTGAAAATGTGTTACATCGGAATATCCTCATCATTGTCCACATGGCGGTATGACATCTACATTCGCCCACAATCCACCGGATGACATTACCTTTCTTTTTTGTTTGTTTTGTTTTTGTTTTTGTTTTTTTGTTTGTTTGTTTTTTTGGGGGGGGGAGGGGCTGGGTGGGGGGTGAGTGGGGGGAAGGGGGTTTGGGTGGGGGTGGGGCACGCACTTTGTACATCGCCCTGCATTGGAGGCAACACCTAAAAAAATAACATAAGGTATGATGTATTCTTTACACGGTATCCATGAACAGTAGACCGATTTGTGAGACACGAATTTACTGCTTGGGTTCATCAGCACAGAGATGCCCGTTCAAATAGCTTTTCTCCACTGTTTTTTTTTTTTAAATCCATAGCTGTCAGGCTGGCAATTCAGTTGAGACAGATTAATGTCTGATTTTCAGTCCATGGGAACGTGACAAGTGTCTTGAGTCCCGCAAGTAGTTGAGATTATACTACACTGTGGTTGCAAACATTTATGCACTTGTAAAACGGGGACTTCGGTCAAATATACGCGGAAAAAAGTTCGAAATCTGCGGCATGATCACAAAGTTCTGCCATGTCCGTGCCCGTGGAATTAAGCATGAGCATCACATATTGGTTAAATGGCAACATGCGTGTAGTTGTCAGGTTGGAGTAGATTGACAGTAGAGGTTTAAATTCATCAGTGAAATATGTAAATGATACTTTGGACAATCAAAGGACATTCGGTAAGCCATATGAGGAAGAAAGTACATTGAAAAATTACCGGTAGCTCAGAAACTGGACATTCTGTCAATAGTCCCACATTTTCCAATAATGTGGCCATCATGTTACGTTGTATATACGAAAAACTGATGACCTCAAATATCATTTTTGTCTCTTTACAAGGATAACTGCTAATATTGAGTATTAACAACAATTAAGCTGCTTCAAGTCACTAGATATAGCAAGTTAGCAACCACTCATTGAGACAACCGCTAAATAGCTCAAACAAATTGCAAAAGTTGATGTAAAACCGGGTACAGTGATAGAACTTCTTGACCAAATATTACAGATATATGCATACTTAATGTTATAAAGCTATATACTCAATTGACCGCACTGCTTTGTAAAATCTGTGCGACTAAAGATTAAACTCAAAATGTGAAAAATGCTGTTCAAACAAGCGTTTTGGGTATAAATATAGATATTTTTGAAATATCTTGAAAAATATTCATGGCAAGATAAAATGACTAACCGTGTGTTAGTAAGATCTTAATACAAGTTTCTGCAAAACGCGTACGTGTCACGACTTTTTCATAAACGTATCTTCCTTTTCGAAGGTCATACAAAAATGCAAAGTGTCTGCTTTTGAAAATGGGTAAAGTTTACGGAACTCTTCATTTTTGATACGTATTTTTAAAAAAAATGACCTTTGATATAAAATGCCTGATTTTTGGCCCTCAAAGATTTATTAAGTAAATTAATTTCTGTTTGATTAAAATCAGATAATTAACTCTAGTGATATTTCCATTGCGAAAGGGCCATTGTGATGCATACCTATACCTATCTACCAACATATGTCTCAATTTCAAAACGAACAAACAATACTGAACCGGTTGGACACCACAAGAGCCTATAGCAATGAGGCTAAGACCTACAACCGGTTGGACATCACACGTCAATGACATGTAATAATGAGGCAAAGACCTGCAAAGATGACGATATTTTGATTGGTTCACCCAATTTGCGTCACACAGAAACATGATTTTTTTTATTATAAGCATATAGGCAATCAAAACAGCGACGTTTGTGATATGGAAACATTGTAGTTGAACTGATTTTATAATGTTAGTGCAGGGAAAAATTTGCTTATACTCTTCTCATTTTAGCTTCTTCAAAAGGGCTACCTGTCCGAATAACAGATCTAGTCTGTGAAGCGGCTTTCATATGTATAAAATATAAACCCGGAAAACATTGATGTAAGAGCAGTTTTGCAGGACAACACAATTCCTTCAATAGAATTGTGAGTATCTGCTGGAAAAATAAGTTAATATTAATGGCTATACTTTTAGAATAAGTACTTGCAGATTGAACCCCAACAAATACAATATCTGTGTGAATCTTTCCGTACAAACACAAATTTCGTAATGAATAGGATTTTTTGAGTCTGCGTGATAAAACCCGTCCTTGTGTAAATCCAACTTGAAGGTTTGCGCGAAGTTTCTGACTGTATACCGTAACAAAAGTAGCACTTATAGTTACTTCAAGTACATTTGTTGGTCAACATGTGCGGGTTTTCTATGAAAACGAAGTTGTTGAATCATACATGGTCGAAATACCCTGGCACGTGGAGCAGATATAGTATCAGACAAATATAAAACCGATTGATTTTTTCTGCCTGTCTGTGCTGAATATAACCGAACTCAATCTTGCTTCTTTGGTGGCGGTTTCAAAATGGTAACAAACAGTACATGCCATACCGAGGGAGGTACTTTTAAGGGGCTGTCTATCTTTTCAATGTGGAATTGATGGGCAGAGTTTCTAAATTTGATGTTCCTCCCATATTTCACAATGAGCTCCAGTTATTGTCAAATATTCTGAAGCCTTGCGGGAGACGGGAACGAAACATAGCGAGCTGGCGTTCAGCTTTGAATAACTGCACATCTGCCTTAGGCCTGGCATTTTCATATGATTGTGTGCTGCACGAATTACGTGTATATCATGCAGAGGTTCACATATGGAGTGAGCTTGGGTACATATATTTTAAAGAATATTCAGATCTATGAAATATGTTTAATTTCTGGTACGAAGGTTATTTGTAAAGAATAAAAACCATTGCCATCTTGCCCTTGCCCCAATCACCGAATTAGGATAAACCAAGTTAAATTTTGTGCCTCAAACTTTAGACTTTGCATTACGGGCTGCTTGAAGCTTCGTATGAGCCCCCCCCCCCCCCCTCCCCATCACATGCCGATGCTAGCACCGACAGCTTGACGCCACGGTGGTGATATAATGAAACTGGGAAGCGATTCATTTCTGGTTTGTGAACAAACAACTGCCATGACCAATATCATGCTGTGTCTATTCAAGTTAGAACCGCTAGATGAGTGATTGTACACTCAAACCCTTTTCATAATTGTATTTGTCGAAAATTGGCGGTTCAATTTACAGTTTGCAGGTTACATGGATTCAATTTTGCTGAGGTATTGGTCATGCGGTGATGAATTTTGATTAGCTTCTTATCCCACGTGTGGCTGGTCCCTTTAAGTACGTCTTGTCGGTGCTTGCGTACCCCCATTGTTGTTGTGTGGTGACATATTTTAAGACGGCACAGATGCCAAAGGTACTCCACTGCTTCTAACACAGAGACACGCCACGCTGGGAGTTTAAATGAAGCCCACTCTTAACGAGACTTGAAGGTCAAACCCGAAAATCTCAATCCACAAAAATTAATGACGGTCACACCGGTATGTCTGTTGTAACTATTCAAAAGTTCCTAATCAGCCCTAGAGCGGCAATCTGAGCGTGGGCAATATACTTTCAAGCCTACTTCAGTTGCTCTCTAAATTAATAAGTGGTCAGATCATTTTGTCAAGGGGTTTACGAGTGCCACTAGATTATGCGTAGAGAATTATTGTTTGCTTTGATGCTATTTAGCCCATAATATGTATGGGCTGGTCAAGTAGCTCTTAAAGATCTACGGACGTAAATTAGACAGACGTGGCTGTTTATAGTGTATTACATTGTGTATGGTAACAGTCCCATTGTAAATACGGACATATGTGGTCGCAAGGTAAGAACTCAGAGCAGCCACACAGTTGACTCATCGCCTCAAAGCTTGCTGCCAGATTTGTGACAAAATGTTGTAGAAATGCAATAGAAAGTACAATGGAAACCTTTCGGCAAACTCGATTGTGTATTACGTGATGCTGAAGGTGGAAATCTAAAACAAAAAGGAATAAAAGAACAGAAAAAGATTGCAAGATTGGTACTTTTAACCAGTATCTCTGATGATTGGCCTATATTTCCCACCAATAATTACGTGCATTCCCCGTGTACCGCAGAAAAGTGGTTTATTCCAACTGTGCGGCACTTAACGCAAAACGTCAGCTGGTATGTTACTTTAGCGGTCACCAGGTGAGAAAAAAATCATGGCATTAGCAATAATTGGCATATATCTACGTGTTCCACCAGTAATTTAACTTTCATCTTCTTGCTAATATGTGTGTGGCAGAGTTGTTAGTCTTTTGGCCAGTTTCACTGATGACCAAAGTGCGTGGAGAAAAATGGCAAGCGGGTTCTCCATGGTTCGGTGTGCTGAATGATCGTACAAGGCAGTTACATGTCTTTTGTATTGCGGCCGTTTATTGCCTCTCATTTTCTGCGCTGGTGCTTTCTTTTCTTCAGATTTGTCTAAGAATTGACCCGTTTCAACACTTTCTGATACTGACAGACAAACAGGAGGCTTGGGGCATGCGGTTGCTCATTTAGGAAGCGACCAGGTGAAGCCAGCGATGGTTCACATTACAAGATTCTCAGCTTTACAGATGACAAATTTTATACATTCCATGATGTTGCTGACGCTGTACCTTGGTGACGGAAATTACCTCTAACTTGGTGACTCCGCCCTTTTATCAACACTATGCTGATGCCATCTGTACACAACCTGGTCTGAAGAATACATCGTTGCTAATGTTATGGCCCGCCTGTGTCACTCATTGCTAAAACTAGACTGTATGTAAATTACCGACTATGGAAAGTGATTTTAAATGCTCTTGGATTTACTTGCGAGGTCACAGTCGAAATTAGAAAGTTCATTCCACCCATTTTATCACAATAAAAACAACATTACTCACACATCTGCTCCAACAAATACAATTGTAGCATACGTAATTTGCAAGTGGTTTGTTTAAATGATAAAATGGTGTTCCCTTGTTAAATTTGTATACAGAGCAAGGCTTATATGGTGATTATTGGAAAAAATGCAGTTGATCCTGATGATGTTGCAGTAACGGCATAAACCCAATCATTGAACTGTCATGTTACGACATATGGTCAACAGAGTCACAAAAGCACTGACGCTTTGTGACATCAATGAGCCATTTCACCAGTCCACATTAATTTGAACATTCGTCTGTACAGCTGTTTATAAGGGTCAACAGGTCGTGTACTGCAGGATGCCCAACACCATCCAGCCGGACCCCTCTAATAGGATAGCAGTGACATCTAGTGAATAGAGCCATAATGAGTTGATGCTCGTTCCCCTACTTAACCTCCCTGCTATTTTAAATACTTGTTCCTAGACAGGTGGTTAATGGTTTGATATTTTTGTCCGTGTTGCTGCTGTCGTAATTCAAATCAAGTCATCAAGAAAGAATTCCTCGTGGGCATCAACGTTCCAGTTCATTGTCTGAGTCTTCTCGGGTGCAAGCGTATAATTATAGGGTTAACATGCTCATTAAATCCGACAAGAATACGTAACTTACTTCAAACGTAAGCATCGTAATCGTTCTGTGCTCCTTTCACTTTGAATGCCCTTTAGAGATTCAAATAAAGACGTAAAATCTATATCTTACCATAACATTCTTCTCTGCCATTTCTTCGACTAATTGTGACCTGTATTTGCTGTTATGGTCCATTAGGATGGGTACCATTGATTGACAAAGGACAGGATGCGTTAGCCCAGTGTTGTTACTGTCGTTACGTCTCATTTACAGTATTCGATAACATGAAGTACACACCAAGCTGAATATTTACTCTAGTTTTGTTGTTGCCTTTATCAGAAACCTTGTCCAGTAGAAAGTCATCACCAGACTGCTTTCTTCATATCCCTCGATGACTTTCAATTCCAGCTACTGAACCATTTTATTGGTTTTTCGTGGTGAATTACCAGAAAAGAAGAGATGCCATGTTGCGGATAATTTTACCTGGCCCTGTACAATTGCTTAATGAGGGCAATCAAGGCGCCATGATGTTTGTGATACGGTATGTTGGGCGTGTGTTTCAGGAGGATTCCTCCTTGATTCTGGAGTGTTTCAATAGCAACGCTTGTGAAGAGTTCAGGTGGTTCCACCCATCTCTGCGTGGTCATCACACCCCCAACACGTTGGCATCTTACCTTTTTCTTCTATCACAATGCTGAAGCTTCAAACTTCATTCACTGAGCGGAAGTACTGTGTTTGAACTGCCGAAGGCCATCTGTAACCGATATTCTTGTCTCTTTTAAATTCAACTTGTTCGAACCTTGTGTTAAAACAACACATGAAGAACAAATATGAAATATTTCCTTTGAAAAAAGTTTTATGAACGTCAGCCCCAGAGCTTCATGATCACGGCGTTTTTTTTGTGTCAAAATGTTAAACAGCCGTCACAGAAGCCCCACCAAGCCCCATTTTATTTCAAATGCAAATCTATTTTGTTTCAATGCGGAACTCGCTCAAACGCCAAACAGAACATAGAGAATAGTTGCTAAACAAACATTTAGGGAGTGCATGTTCGTATGTTCTTTCTGCGATAATATATATATATATATATATATATATATATACATATATATATATATATATATATATATATATATATATATATATATATATATATATTCGCTTTATATCAGGTTGAGCACTGATACACAGCAAAAGCTATTCAGCGTATGGCATTTTGTTTGTCGCACTTTTTTCTGCAGTAATGATATTATCGTGCTTTGACAAAAGGGGCACATTCTATTTTACTCCTGAAATTGTTATTTCCGCCTCATGTGGAGAAACAATACAGGTGTTGTTTATCTGTTTTGGATCTTGTGCATACAGCAAAACAAATATGTACATTATTGATACGCATTCCCCGCTAAAATGTCTTTTTGTGGCAACGGTGTAATTTCAACATATCGCATTTTGGAAATAATGATTCATTTCTTGGAATCTTTGAAATATGGATAGAAAAACTGTTTGAAATGCATTATTGGCAACAGACAGCATCTGAAAGATCTATCATCTACTGCATTGTGTGAAGAAAATGTTAAATTTCCTGAGATGTCGACAAAGACAAGAAGGGAAAAAACTGATGCAGCAGCTCAATTTGTTATTGTATCACTACCCGAGAGTTCCAACTTTACCACAATTAAGCCGTGTACTACCATAGGTAGGTTATATTGTGGCAGCCAAAATTACTCTTTAATTGATGGTGTTTAGCAGGGGGGAGTGCCGTTGCCATGTTATTCACTGTGTATTAAGATTAGCCATTACTGACCTGAACAAGATCCGGCTTTGGATGTTATATCGGTGATACTTTTTTTGGGGGGGGGGGGGGGGGCACTTAGCTATGCCTATAACATTACCTTACTTGCTGCAGCTAAATATGCTGCGCGTAAGATGTTGTCAAAATGCAATAATTTCAGTAAAGAGTTCCACGTCAAATTTAATCTGTCTAAGAGCAAACTTTTAGTGTCAGGTGGTAAGGAGTGCTCTAGCGACTTTGGACTGGTACAGGTAGTATTAAATGTTCTTATCATGACGTTCATCTTGGAAATGATATCCGTATTAATATTTTGAGAGAACAAATTGATAGAGCCATTGGAGGTGTGAAATTTAATCTTATCACAATTTGGTAAAGCTTTCTGCGGCACGAAACACAGACTTTTGTAGCTTTCTGTTTGTTTCCATATGGATGTGTTTTCTGGGACTTTTCGGACACGCATGCAGAGAATAAATTACACAGCATTGAGTAAAAGTATCAGTAATGGGAGTGCCTTGCAAAAACACACTGTTGTTTACTTAAAAGATATTCCCATCGAATTACAAGTTTATCGAAACATATTTGAGATTTATACGACCTTGTTTCTTTAGTAAAAACCAATGCACATTCCTTCGTTGTAAATTAGATGTGAATGATAGTCGTTCGTTCCAAGACATTCAATAATTTTAACATTATTTGTAAAAGTTTTACTATATCAAAATATCGCATGGTACATATGGGAGCTCACTAGCTACGGTTTATTGCCAAGGAACTTTTCCTTAACCGGCAGAACCCGCTTGATATTATCCATGGTGGCATTGTCTCAGAAATGATTGGTCTCAGGGATCATAATGACTTTTCATTGTTAACTCTAGAAGAAGTAAAGGATTTCTCCCTGTACCTTTGCAAAGACTGAATTACTGTTCTGTGACATACTCGTCAAGGAACTCTCTTGGTGTGGTAATCAGGTGCCGCCTTGTTTAATTGTATTTGTGTTTATATTTTGTAACACTTAACCTATACTGTGCACATATCTTGTGCAATATATATATTCCCCAATTGAATGATGGCTGCTCCCTGGTTTACGGCACGGTGCCTTATCTGCCTCGAGGTCAACGGGTCACATACATGACTCAATAGTTTCCCGTAGAAACCTCAAATTATTCGAGCTAACAAAACATAATGATTTCACAATTGGTGGATAAGGAAGTATAACATTTGTAATATTTGGTGCGTCCGATGCAACGTTCTGTGGCATATAATTATGATGAATCTTTGAAGAGGCAATATTGCGAAGTTAATAGTGATATTGATATTAATTGCTGCCCTGCTCTGCAACCCTGTTCCGCAGCAGAGAACTGACAGGAAGGAAAGTATAACCATCTGCTAATCATGGCTCATTGTTTCTTTCATTCTCGTATTATCCAAACATATAGGAAACATAATATATGTTGAATCTATATTTGTATGGCAGAAGTCTGTTGTCTCTAGATGTTTAAGTTTTAAATTCTACTAGTTTGCCCTCATCGTTGCGAAGCTATAGCTCTGTTAGCGTTGCCTAGCAACAGAAAAAGGGCACAACAGGACTAACTTGATATGAATGTCTCGTAGACGAAGCAACATGGAGTGGATTGCACCGAAAAGAAAATTCAAAATCTGATTCTCCGGTTTACCCGATGCATGTATTATTGACCTGCTCGTCAGTGTCTCAAGGGGTCATTGTCACCATTGTCCCATGACTATGCCTAGGCACGAGAGAGAGAGAGAGAGAGAGAGAGAGAGAGAGAGAGAGAGAGAGAGAGAGAGAGAGAGAGAAAGAGAGAGAGAGTCTTAAGCCTGAATCCTCATTCTCTCTTTATGTATGTATATACATATATATATATATATATATATATATATATATATATATATATATATATATATATATATATATATATATATATATGCACACATATATATATATATATATATATCTAAGTGTGTGTGAGAGAGGGTCAGAGAGAAGGAAAGAGAGAGAGAGAGTTAGTGGAAAAATGGTCACGTCCGACTGTTTATAGGAAATTTACTCAGTCAGTACCAAAGGTACATCCAGATATTTTCAAAGTGGTTGAAATATTATATTGTTTTCTTCAGCGGCATGCCCGGAAATGTGTCTTGAAACTGTTCACGTCCGAACCATTTGGAGCCAAAGATACATACATACATACATACATACATACATACATTAATACATGAATACATACGTGCGTACGCAGGTGCGTACATATGTACGCAGAAAAGAGCATAGGAAGTGCTGAAGACCCCCCCCCCCTTCCTCCCGCCTATACTCGTTCCTTCAGACTCGTGCTCTGTTGATATATGCATTATGTCAGAGTTACCAAAATGCCCCGCGGAAAAGTATGTGTCTATCCTACATCAACTATATCAGTATTTTGTCCCACCTGATTTTTTTTTCTATCTGGCTTATTTTTCTTCCGCAATACGCTATTTATGCAAAACAGCTCTCCTGCATCTTAATTAGAAACCCCTGTCCTCCCGGGATTGTCACGTCGGGTAAAAGCGGCCTCCTCAATACCTCTTATTTGCCGTATGTCTACAGTCTAATGCCTGATGCCTGTTGCCAATATGCAGACCTTGGTATTTCACATTAGTGCTTTGACATACTGTCTCTGGCCCTTCATCAAAAACACCTTTACACTCTCAATTGGTACATTTAGCGTCAATTTCTGAATTATATATCAATTGTAGTGCACCCTTGAGCGTCATTTGCGTTTCCTTGTCACACTCCACAACCCCACAATAATGAAGCACCATATCTACCAAGGAGGTCCCAGTCTAATACATCTAAGGTTAAAGCGATGAGAGCTTGTTTGTATTCTCTCGTACGAGTATAAGTGCCAGCTCTATGAATGACATCTTAGCATTCAGTTCAGCTTAACAAAACACCTCCAAGATGGAGAATAACGTTCTGTTGCAAAACTGACCCTTCAGTGTTAAGTTAAGCACGGCATGACACATTTAAAATGGATACTACTATATTGTATATTGCCAATTAGATGTAGAATTTACAGTGAATTACCGAAATCTCTTCCACAACTAAGTTACACTATCTTTGTCAGTATAGCATGTCACGATTTTTTGCAACGCAAGAAGCTCATGTTGCAGTAACATACGATAAAAGTGTTCATAATCTCGGGTACCTGCCTTTGCGAATTTGTCATTGACGTTTTTGGTCAGTATTTTGTTGCGTGAATTTGCCATCACATTTAGGCAAAATTTTTATAATTTTTCAAGGGGGGATCATACATCCCGCGTTTCTTTATAATCACTAGGTTTATTGCTATACAAACTTAAATACTTCCATTAAAATTAGTGTAAAACGACAAGCTGTATTAACTGACTCTAAACTAGAAACTATGGTCACCAGGCCTCTATGATTTGGACTTACATCATCTATTGCGCACGTAAGGCATGTTTTCGCTGTTGGTCATACTAAAAACATTAAAGCCAGTACTGTTGTCAAGATGGAATCAAAATCATAATATTAAATGGTCAATTACTTTGACACACCACCTATGTAAGTATAGGTCAAGGTCAATTAAAATTACCAGAATTCAGAAGTCTAGTATGTTTTGAGCCTCTATCACATGTTTTTGGCGCAATAGCGCACGTGAAGTCTGAGCTGGGCACGTCATACACTGTTCTGCATCTTGGATCACGTGACATTTTCAGCCGACGAATGATACAGACTTTGTTGATCCCTAAGGTTCACCACCTGCAAGAAGAGGATACCAGGGGAAAGTTAACTGTATTGTCACGAACAGGCGACATGTTTCAATGTATTATGCATGTTTTTTCTGACTATTTGTGATTTGATGATTGTGTATTCAGTTTGGACCCACGGTCAATAAAGACTACTACTACTACTTGCATTAAGCCCGGAGTCAAGTAATTTCCACCAAAAATGTCATTTGCGCATTAGCAAAAGCAACAAAGAACGGCATCTTTCAAAAGAATATGATTAGTGCAAATTCATTTTAAAAAAATAGGAGTAACTGGCAAACTGTATGTATTTATATTATTTTTATGTGGCCAAGATTTGACATTCACCTTATAAAGGTAATATGTAAATTAATTTATGTCAAATAATGAAAGATACTCAGGATCATGTGTGGCCTGTACATTGACACAGGAAGTTTTGCAACACTTCTTCCCCCAAAACGTTGCAAACTCATGACCAACAAACTGGGGTAACTGCATTTTTTGCTAAATATAATGGCCGCTTATCCTGCTTATGTACTTACACTTCGCACATTCTATCCCACATGATCCTTAATTAGTCGCGTTTCCACCACACACTTGGACATATTACATACATGTTTGTTACAAAGTATGATATCTGGTAGAATAATAGCCACCGAGGAAGCCTATTTTTCATGTTACTCTTATAACTTCAGACCCAAATTACAGCCAAATGTTATGACATGGTCCCAGTTTGTATGGATGATGCAGATCATGATATCAAATGTGAAGAACCCGTAAACACACAACTAACCAATACTGGGAATATTTAAGCGTATGGATTTTAGTTTTAGGTATCCAGGACATGAAATTACATTCATACCTCTGGAATTAGCAATTATCGATACCGTTGATAAAAGCAATTAAGAGTCTCTCTTTATTAGCAAAGTGTAGATGTTGCTTGAAGAAGCTCCAGTTTCTAAGTAGCGTAATTTTATGGTATCTGGGCTGTCGATCTTTAATTACTGTGACATATGCTACAGTTTTTTAGATGTAAAAGTATGTTAAACGCACTGTGCAATCAGGTCGCCATGAAAACTCCTCTTTTTCAAGTGCAACAACATTCACACATCTTGCATATATTTCACAGAAGCTTTAATTTCACTAGTTTTGATATATTTTCGTGTAAAATGTTAAAATACAATAATGCCGTGTCTTTATTTTCACCGTTGTGTCACTGTGCCGTATGAAGTGAAATAAGGGGAAACTACTGCAAGTTAAAATCCGCATGTTGGAGACCACTGTTTAATGGCAGAAGAGCTCCATACTCGAAGTAGATGAAAAGCCTACTCGGGTACAATGGGTGGGTGGGTGGGTGGTGGTGGTGGTGGTGGTGGTGATGGTGTCCAGATTAAGCTTTTATCTATTCAATGGTATGTGCATTATGCATTATACATTTTATGCTAGTAAGAACAGGAGGGTGTCCACTTTACCCATATTATAGATACGACGAAATGATTGACATTCACTGTTATCTGGCGCTCTGGTGGCTTGAAGCATTAGATGTCACCGTCATGTCTATGGTTTCGAACAGTTTAGGTATTGACACAGGATGCTAATTACCCACAGCTAATAAAATTATCTATGTATTCCAAATGCTATTCTTTCATGGTCCAGTCTTGATACGTCTCTACCAAATGCATATATTTTAACTATATTTTACAGAGCCAGAAGGCCTTAGCTGACCCTGGTGATGACGTCACTTGTGGAAAAGGTTATTTCACGAAAATGAGCAGCACACCGTATGAAGAGCAAGATTGTGACCCATCCTTCACCTCAGGTAAAAGAAATACTAAAATCAATGTAGCTGTTGCGATGATGATGATGATGATGATGATGATGATGATGATGATGATGATGATGATGATATCATCATCCAGTGGTTAGAATAAGACTAGCAGTTTTTCTACCTGTGATAGAGTTGATGTCTGAGTGTGTTACAAATAAGAAGTTACCACTGAACAGTTTTCTATCAAATCTACATATGCTGGCAAATTGCAATCCTACTTGCAACCAGCGTAAAAACGCACTGGTCCTATCCGAGGAGTCACCGGTAATTGAGTGTATATTGTATTACATGTATATTTTATCATATCACACACACACACGCACACATGCACACACACACGGATAAAACGCACACACGCACGCACGCGCACACACACACGCATACATATGTCTGCGCGTGTGTATGTGTGTAAGTTCGCAATGCGTTTAATGGTGTGTATTCAAAGTACCGTTTCCTTGAGAAGAATTTTAACTTAGTTGATCTTCTCCGTCCTGAAATAAACATTTTTTCTGTGCACAAAAAGTTTATAACGATAGATAGTGAGAATGATTCTATGACTATTACACAAAATATCACAGAATTCACCATGAATATCGATCCAATATATTCAATTTTGAAGATAAGGACTCCAAATCTGCTCAAAATTCAGTTTATACAATTAAATTAATAAAAAATGTCTCAGATTTTTTTTAAAAAGGGTTAGTTTTAGCACCAGGGTCGGTTAAATGAAAACTTACTTTAATGCGTCAACTTCTAACACCAGTGTCTGAGAAGCAGCAACAAATGCTCAGATCTGAGTCACGCTTTATAAAAAATGCCGTGTGTTCCAGAGTTTGTAACAAATTTTATACCGAAATATGTGAAAGTAAAGAAGCGGAAAAAATATATCAAAGAATGATGATAAAACTTTCATAACTTTTGTTAACTCGTTAAGTGCCAAATTTTGGACTGAGTCAACAGCTTTTCTCGGCGCGCATTGGGGGCAATGCGCCCAATGCGCGCCGAGAATAGCTGTTGACCAGGGATATTTTCTAGGGAACTGAAGGCATGCTGGTACTTGAATGGAAGGTCTTTTTACGATAAATACGAATCTGAGATCTTAATGATAATTCAGACTTGTCAGACTTAAGTAGAGAGACTTTAAACGTGATTGGCACTGAAAGAGTTGAAACATTGATTTCAAGAAACAATACCACAGTGCTATAACACGAGTCTAGTTTTTACATTTCTAGAAATGTATACATTATTGTAAATTTAACTGAATGTACAGTTTCACATAGCGAAAGGTATAAGTAAGAAAAAAGATCACCGATAACCTGAAGTATGTCCTTTTAATTATCAGTCCACAAGGAATATGAATCTGGTATCGTGATGTTAATTTGAAGCACATAGACTATTGTCAAAATTGACAGTGGTAGTGTTAGTATACATTTTAATCTATATCTCAATGACAACTTGAGAAACCCACAAATATCTATGTTTCAAATTTTAATCCGGTGCACACTGAGTTTGGAATTAAAATATATGGTCACCCGGCACCGCGACAGTTAAGACCGCAATTGATGTGTCGTGAACCTTACACTGAATACAAATAATCCGCTTTTGCGTATTTGATATTGAAAATTGACTCTCAGACACATATCACGCGCAACATCTACAATTGGACAAAGTATGCTTGGCATTTAAAACATACAAATACACAGTATCAGTTATCTTGTCAATTTGTAATTATTTATACCGTGGCATCTCACTTTATCTGCCAGGCCCGTGGAAGGATGTGTATAAATTTTTACGGCTGACCACATATATAGTGGACGAGCCATTCTCTGACGCATTGCAAACCTTTTACATCCCAGAATAACCAAAAAAAAAAAAAAAAAGCTCTATAGAAAAAATGTTTTGAACAAACAATAGGTCATTCAAAGAGCCGCAGGTCACTGCAACACTCTTTCGTCGCTGCTATTTGGCCGCAGTTTATGAATAAAAAGTAAAATTATCGTAATGTACTGCTAAAATATATTTCGTGAATAAGGAAAATTAAAAATCAACATAGGAAAATGGCAACTTGAATCGAATGAAGTGTCTTCATATAACAACTTTATATTCAAGAGAGGGACACCCCCTCAAAAAGATATCGCAAATAGCAAAGAAATTGGCGTTGCGGAGCACGCCATCCCTGTGCAATGCACAAGTCAAGCGTACATTGTGTGTTCTAGTGTTAAAAGCCCTTCCAAAATATTTCTTCGTGGGCAATTTAGAGGAACGAAGTGTATAGACTAAGTAATAATGACCGATAATGGACTTGACTGATGTGCATTTTTATCAGGTGAAGGCCATTGTGTGTATGTTCAAGGGAAGTATGTTTTGAGCCTCAACATCTGTTTAAAATCATGGCAATGATTATCGCGACTTGCACTTATTGGTCATAGTGAGGAAAGAAGAAAATTACGTGTTGACCTACGAATGATGATCAATATACTAACTTACCAGTTAGTTACCCGGAATAAATGCAAAGCTGTAATGAAAGTTTATTTTCCAACCCCCAATCAACTTCAACTTATTGCCCAACAAGCACAGAGAAAATAGAAAGCCAAGGAAACGACTGTAAAAAAGTAGGTCAAGGTCATTCAGCTAATTAACATCTGGACATTTAGCACATAGGTACTTACCCTGTATAATGCTAGCGTGGCAGTGCATGATATTCCTGACATTTCACAAGCAGTGTACATGGAAAACCTTGAGGGCTCAGCTAACTCAGAGGTCTGATGTATACCAAATATGAAAGCGATTAATACACGTATTTTCATGAGGCGGCCACAAATTTTTAGCGCAAAAATACACCCCATTCTAAAACACAAAATCAAAAACAAACAAACAAAAACAAAACAAAACAAAAAAAAAAACAAAAAAAAAAACAAAAAAAAAAAGCGAAAAAGCCGCCTGTTGCTTGATGCAAACGGCACCCAGGTTACGATGTATAGGTAATTCACATTGAAAGACAAAATTGAGAAACCTTGCAAGAAACGCAAAATTTTCTCATCACGATAGTGGCATGAACAATGCAGTTGAGGTGACTTAGTAAGCAGTCAAAATATACTGAAAATGCCCAATCATGATGAAACAACAAATTCCGGACTGAGGATTAACCACGGAAAATGACTCTGTGTGTTTTTTTTAATACGCAGAGAATTTTCCGTGGTGAATCTTCTGTCTGGACATTCTTCAAAACTAAATGTTATGTCAACCGTTCAAAGAAACGCACACAAACGAAAGTTTCAGTGAGTATCAATCCTATCTATTGAGACCTGAGAAGAAGCATCAACTGTCAAAGGTTCCTTTGTACCAAACTGATAGACATAACCTAACTTTCCTTCCTGTGGTAGGGTTAGATTGTAAATTCTGTGTCACAGCAGGCAGATATATATTTAAACCTATATGCCAGAACTGTGTGAAACAACCGTACCGTCCACATTGTGTGCACATTTTAATGCTTCACGTGAAGTCTCCCCTGAAGCTTTGTTTCAAGTGGTCGACCTTGATGTCGAAGTTTATTGAAATGCCAAGGGCGGAAACGAAACGTCCGTCCACTTTATTATGTGCTACTGATAAAAAGAAGTGACAAACAGGAAACAACTTAACAGTTTGTCTCATTATAATCTACAGGTATACAGGCGGAGCATTACCCAAGTAATGTTTGCAACGGGGCAGGCGATATCCAAACGGCAGGAGGCGTTCAATCAACGGGCAGCTGTGACTCAGAACTTCAATGTAAGGACATTTTCAGTGTGGAAAAGAACGTCAGCCAGAAGCATCTGACCCCTGACTGCAAAGTGTACCGCACGCAGACAGATCACCGAAAAAATCTATACACAGCGTGCTGATGTCATCAGTTATTGTGCATTACATATGATGCTTTTGTGGTAGAAAGGCAGCAGTCAGACATTGTGTTCCAGTACCTTGAAACTTTTACATATCGAAGCATGAATGAATGAATACACATACCAAACATGCATATTACTATCTAACTGGGAGAGCATTACGGAACTTTGAGCCACCATGACTACAGAATTATACCAAAATCTGCTTCCCAATCCTGCAGAAATTAGCGCAAGTCTTGCGTCCTCGCTTTTCAGAGCAACGAAATAGTATATGAGCTTTGAAGTCATTTTACGATCTGGCAAGGGTCTTATGGTTAACTACCCAACATACCTTGATGCTTATTAATAGTTTAGTTTTATTTTTGTGATATGTATTAAGGTCCAACTTATATATAGACACTGTGGTTCAGGAGATAGGTAAAAGGGGGTATTCATATTTCACTATGTTAACTGCAGACTTGCTCTTGTCCCCTCCATTGCTAGGGAACGGAACTATGCAGCCACCGTGATGAGGGCACTGGTACCAATTATGTTACGTAACCACCTAGAAATAACACTTTTTGGAACAAATAGATAAAATGTAAATATGTTAAGCATCTTGTATGTTTAAAAATTGAGTAAATGACTTCCCTTAAGCTTTTTGGTTTCTCAATTTGTCACTTTTATCAGCGAAGCACATTTGGCGCTGCTTAATACATGAATCTGCCCTCCTTCCTGTCAGATTCCTTGCTCCAGCCTAGGTGGCAGCACAGGATATCAGTTAATATGAATACCTCCTATTGTGGACGTAGGACCCGACCTTTCCAGTGCTAATCAACAAAACTCGTGCTCATCTGGTTTATCATACTGATGCTCGATCAGATTCCTATAGCGTTCATTCAAGTATCAACTTGCTGTAGACAAAGAGATAGAATAGTCTATGTCTACAGCTCTACCTGAGCGCCATTCGCCCAAAGTGCACTCAGGAAAGCCGTCTTTAGTTTAAAATTAAGAAGACTGAAAGTTGTTTTTTTTTTTTTTTTTTTTTTTTTGGAGAAGGTGCTGTACCATAAATTCCAACTTGCTTAAAGGAATTGGAGTCACCTTTATGCTACCTGCTGGTGTTAAATTCGCAAACGAGACACTATCTCTTTCTGGAGAGGCCATGGGTAGGTCTGCATAATGGGTGACGATGTCAGAAAGGTTCACTGTGTGCTCGCAAGACCAACATGCAAGAGCACACATACAACCAGTTGTATCAATAATATTGAGCTCTCTGAGGTTGAAAAAAGCTCGTTGGATTTTCAGTGAACATTTTGGACTGAAATGAGATGGACTTATGATATATCAAGGTGATTAACTTGTCTACAGACGGCCTATGTGGGTCGCATTACAATGAACCAACAACGAATTTCTTGAAGATAAGTTGTATAGCAGGACACTCCAGGCATCACCACTCTTTTTCTGTCCTGGTGCAAACCCTTTAAGGTGTCTATCATAATATATGTTCAGTGATGTGTCAGCTTGGATAATGTACCTAGTGTATCGCTGGTTCGACCATTAACGCTGCAATTCGATAAAGCATATTAGGCAATGCTTTTAAAATATGCGCTTACACTTCTGGCTCATTTGATCTCAGGTCAAAAATATACAAGGAAGACAGCAAACAAAGGTAGCCAATTTTGCAATACAACATTAGTCTGGTGCGACTGCTCTGAGGTATGGCATTTACACAGCACTTTAGTGACATAATCTTCTCACTGCGCATTTCAAAGAACATCGAATTTCTGAGAGTGCTCGGAGTCGGTATCAGCAAGTCTTCCAATTTAGATATTGGACTTCGAAGTTCCAATTTAGATATTCGAAGCTCACAAACATATCAAATCGAAGAAGGGCAATGTTCTGACAAATTACCATCTCCTGTGTTTAAATTGTTTGTGTTTCAGCCTTTCTGTTGTTGGCCTTTACGTTGGTACCACAGACGCGGATCCGGGGTAGGTTAAGGGGTAACGGATGATGCTCCTGTGCTTCATCCTCCATTGAGAACCCGTACTAGTTTTCTTTTTTCCCTCCTGAATGGGCCATACGTTTGATGTGTAAAGAACGCAGTAAAAATATGAGAAACTGGTGCAAGAAAAGTGTGAAAGTGGGGTAAAAAATCTAAATTTCAAGAGTTTCCAAGACTTGGCCTGAGATTCGGACTCCAGACCCACACTTTCAGCAAAAAATTATCGATCCGCCCCTGCACCACCCTTAAAATATATTCTCGCATTTTTTCTGCCACGGAACAGAAATGCTGCAAAACCGTATTAAATGTCTTTATCTTTCCAGTCGTAGACCCTGGCTTATGAACTCAAAGGAAACTGCAAGTATAACTTACCAAAAGTCCTGCGTGTTCACTTTTCATAGAAGTTGCAAAAAAGTAGCAAACGGTTGGTATTTAAATCACATATCTATATTTTTCTTGGGACTTAGCGACATTGTACCAAAAAGAACATTAGATCAGGTCAAATATGTCTGCTTTTCATAGACGGTGCATATTGTCAACTTAGGATTTATTTTTATAGCTAACACAGAGCTCTGCACTTAAAATATGTTTTTAATTTGAAAGAAGTGGCATTATGATAGTGTACATTTGTTATATGGCTTTTAATTTTTTGTACATTTTGTATATATGTATATTTAGATTGGTTATGAACCTCATATGCTGTCAAATGCTTTAGCCTAGATTTACTTATAGGTTCACAGGAAGAATCAAACGCAACAAACATCATTGTTGGTGAATTGATACATTCTTAAGAGAAGATTGGCCATTGCTCTAAATCGTCGACATCCCTTCCTTTTCCAAAGAAGAACGCGTTGGTAAATTCTGGGCAATTTTTGTGCTTCTTAAACATAATGCTAGTGCACTTAAACATTTTTTTTTTCAAATTCAACACGTTACAACATTAAACGAGCGTTAATACTGGGTTATGATTTTATTGTTGTATCACTGGTTGCTTTAATGAAAGCTAAACTATTCAGGGATACGTGTTGAAGTACATGATGTAAATATATGCTGTCAATGTTGAGCGGGCCGGCGTGGGATGGGGAGCCAATGTGACTGGCTTGTTTGTGCTGCAGATGTGGGCTTTATGCAATGTTTTGTAACAGAAATGCAGACCATTTTTATCGTAACCCAGGGAATAATGCAGCACACTCCCAATAAGATTGAACACTCTAAATGCCTGCCAACTTGTCAGTAATTAACTTGACAGAAAGTAACGGCTATTTACCAGTAAGTTATCGCAATTTACCAATATGTTTGTTTTTACAACAGTGATCTCAGATACATAATACAGAATCACCACAAATCTCTGAGAGAGTAATAAAACCAATGAAATATCTGATCATCCCGTAATTTTAACTTTTACCTCAGGAGAAAAACATATTCTGATTCTACTGGAGCTGTGGCTCTTTAAACTGTATGATAGGAGTGTTTTTGTGTCCTATTTAATATATTTATTTTGTATTTTACCAGTTATTTATGTATGCCTTTGTCATAGAGATGAATAAACGTTTACCGTTGTGATATAGGAGAATGAAGTCTTTCGTTCTTTGATGGTGAAAGTAGACACTTGCAGGAGCGGAAAAAACTGGGATACATAAATTTCCCAAGTCATCAACATATGCGTAGGGTCCAAATGTCTGTTCAGGGGATACTCGGGCCACTTACCCTCCCCCCCCCACCCACACACACCAGCCCCCCAGCGTGCCTCATCTGTGCAAACAGCCATTCTAATTTCGCCAGTCCTGTCGCGTTATACATAATATTTCTCACGAGGCTACTATATATTAATATGTGTTTCGATTTTGTTAATTCTTGTTTTATTTTCTTTCTGTATCTACTTCACTTTCATCTAGCTGGACTTGAATTCTCTAATTTCATTTTATTAATTGTTCCCTATAATCTATTGCCAAAATATAACTTTTCCTGTAAATATCAGAAGAAAATATTGTAATTAAAGCGTAATTATGCACATACTGATTGCCCACCGTGGACAAAATCGGTAAACGCAGCAAGGACTGAAAAAATAGCACGAACCAATTTATGCTATCAGGTCATGGAAAAACGTGCGTGTGAAATTTTGGGTTCCTTTGGAAAACAATTTGAGAAGGAAATGAACTCGAGTCGTCGAGACGCTGTTTGTTACCAAACCGAAAAAATGAAAAATAAAAAAATGTGATTTGTCTTTTTTATCAGGTGGAAAAGTTTTCCAGTCGCACACGAACACATTTCTTTTTTATTGTTGTGTTCCTGTGTAAATTGTCAAATTACAACGTTTATTTTATATTTTATAGTAGTGAAGCCAATAAAGTTTCCTTTCATTTCATTTCACATCCACAAAAAGACATGTTTCACAAAGCATCCCATGATTAGCACTTGGTAGCATATGTATATGTAAAATGTTGAAAACCTTTAATCTAACATACTGAAAAGGCACAGAGGTTCTATTATAACATATTACGTAAAACGACAACCTATTCGGCTTTGTCTAAACCGTTTCAAACAAAAAATTAATGATAGCATATTTAGTTCTATTTACCTATGTCTGTTTTTTTTTATTTATAACCAACTAGTCAACAGGTATAAATTTAAATTTACTTAGTTAAAATGAAAACCAGACTAGCTTTCTTGTGACTGATTAACATATTGCATTATATACATCAAGCTGATATGTGTGTACTGTTTGTCAGTCTGTCTGTCTGTATGTCTGTCTGTATGTATGTACGTACGTATGTATGTATGTATGTATGTATGTATGTATGTATGTATGTATGTATGTATGTATGTATGTATGTATGTATGTATGTATAGCCTTGCCGAGGATGAAAAGACTTTGTTGTTGTGAAGTGATTTAATTTGACCACATAAACCGATCAAAACGGGCTGGTGGTCAGATGTCGTCTGTTTTCATAATGTTTTGACTAATTTAAAAAAAGATGAATGTAAATTGTAGAAAAAAAACTAACATGATGACATATGTCCAAAGTCAATGGGTTTCTGTGGCATGGTTGGGTGCTCAGAGCCCAGCCCATGCCAATCAAAGCTACTGATTCGTTTTTAAACTCACTTTTAATCAAAGGGAGAGGCGGTGCAGAAAACAGGAGAAAATATTTCCGTCTTCGGAATTGACGGGGCTTTAGATGCTTGAACTTTCTACGTTTATTTATTATAGCTCTTTATTGTTCCGAAATTGACAAAATAGAAAAGAGAATGCTTAAAAGAAAATAAGTGGCCTGGCCAAGTTATGACTTAGTCATCAGCTTACCGTGGTGCCCCCTGGAGGCAGCGCCTAAGGCAATACAGCCCCAAAGAATGCTATTTACTCAGACATATGATTATGTGGAAGAACTTTTGCAAACTTCGTACAACATTTTTGGTGTAGCAAATGAAATAAAATATGAAAAATGGACAAGCAGGTTAACAGTTGCACATCCGGCAATGGGGGGCGTTTTTGTCGAAAGAGGGTAAACATGAAAA
>OZ026619.1:23835339-23852839 GCA_964020975.1 Hermodice carunculata
AAAAGAATGCATAACGACAATTAAGTCAAATCCTCCTGGCGTTTTCTGATAAATTACTACTAAATCGTATTTTAACGCAGCTCGTTTATGATTTCGCTACTACCTTTGCATCATTTAATGTTTAACTCTTTCAGTGCTACATTTTGACTAAGTCAACAGCTGTTGACCTGGGTTTCATATTCTATGTAACTACAGACATGCTGGTATTTGAATGAAAGGTCTTTTTACAAGGAACCTGAATCTAACACCCTTATCATAATTCACAGTAGATCTTTACAAGTAGTTGTACTTTAGTCGCCGTTGGCACTGGGAGCCAGTCGTTTAGGGAGTGGGTCAACAGCTTTCATCGGCGTGCGGTCGCGTAATGTGCTCAGGGCGCGTCCCCCCCCCCCCAAAAAAAAGAACTGCGAATTAATCGTCCGTATCGTTCTGGATCCAAAAGAAGCGCACCATATTTACGACACAAGAACATTTTTGGCATTTCCCTATGGGGAAAAGATGTGTGCAGATATATCGGTGTTAGGTCACTAAAAGGGTTAAAATTTTCTCATCTCCTGCTGGTCATAATATATGGGATTCTGCAATTAGAAGTTTATCTCATAAGGAAAACAAGTATACGTACATACATACATACATACATACATACATACATACATATATACATACATACATGCATGCATACATACATTCATACATACAAAGCTGCATATACAGACCTGAAAATCGAGTCTACAAGAGATGTCATTCACGTTGGTTGAGCTCTTCGCCTGGGCATACCATTTAGGAAGGAAGCTGCAGGGAAAAATGGAGGGTTGGTTAATAATATGGTAGCAACGTTGGCTAGCAAATCAAGGAGGGCTTTATTATAACAAGTCAGTCTAGATGCCCTGGGCGTCGGACTCTAATTGATAGTGTTTATAATGGCTACATTACCACAGCACAAGCAGAGGTCAGCATCGGGAGTGATGCTGATGACCAGGTGGTCGCGGGAAAGACACAAGTTAAGCGCCTTACTGTGTGACCTTCTGATATATTGCGCCCCCGTCCTCTTTAAAATGTACACCCACATGTCTTTGTATTATGGCTTTCACTTGTTTGGTCGTTCTTGCTGTTGAAATTGAGTGCACATAATTGCTACTCACGCGAGGAACCCTTTCTTGTCTTTGTAATGAATCAGTTGACTTTCTACCTTGTAAAATTATTGGGTGGATCCTTGCGTATTGGATATCTTGTACTTGATCTATTCTTATTACCGTCGACCTACATAATACCAGTTGTCTCTACCCCCGTACGCAATGGTCGGTCTATATGGAATTTGCCACACATTGTGAATTTAACGTGTCATGCAAAGTCGATGCACCATGGATTTATTAGGTATGATAATTTATGGGAACTTATTGGGTAAATAATTTGGTTCGCTGACAAAATCTGTACGTTATCCTGTACAGCCGATTGGTGCATGAGGAGTCAGCAAGCTAATTAGTAATTGACCAGATACAGATTGTTTTTTGAGGGGTTGTTGGATGCAGGGGTGGGGGTAGTTAAGAGTGGGTCCTTCAACACTGACACATGATATACAGAAGTAGAAATTATAGAAAGTAAATTATCTGTGATGTGCCGTACAGGAAATAAGAGTACATATTATACCGTTCAAATTCCCCACCATTGGATAACCCATACCTAAGGTAAAAATTGTGTCCAATACATGAAACTGATTGATGCTATATCATGTTATACAGGGTCAATACTCTTCAGCCGTATACAAATTTGATGACATATTCGAACATTCCGTGTGTCTGGTACGTGTCATGGGAATAAAAATTTTGCCCGGTACAGCTTACTACACTGTACGGACAATGCTTTTCTCTGTCTGCGCGTTATGAAAAATAAAGAAATGGCCCCAGCCAGGAGTAAGAGCAAACCCTTACTGCTTCTCTTTGTCATGCTTGCTGTAGGGCGCCATTCGTACTGCTGTCATCCGTGTTATTACATGTGTATTGACCAGCTGGCCTGCCATGTTACATGTACATGCGCTCCTCTTGTTATAATGTTATGTTACATGTGATATGGCCACCTGGGCTCCGAAGTCACACGCGATAATGTTGTGACCTACGTCTACATGCTTGCTTTATATCTGCACTCCTCATCAACAAGACTCTTCTAATTTCTAAAAAACGAGTGGTTACGTTTGCTGCTGCGTCACATTATATGTACACGTCACCTTCTCGACACTGCTTGTAATGTCGCGTAACGTGCACCTGACCTGATGAATGGAGTATCTCCATATATCTGTCTCTATCTAGCTGTGAGCAACACTGTTTTATCAACTGTGGTTTTGACATTTAGTCCCATATATATAATATATATACGGATAAACGTGCAATTGTGTTTGCTACTCTGTCGCTGTACATATACACTTCACGTTTTTGTGACTGCTGGTTGCATCCAATATGCTGTGCTAACGTATGGATGACGGTATCGTCACATCTACATGCCCAGCAAAGCTGACAGTAAAACTATCTAACCAAGCGTGTTTCTGATATGCTTTTTAACTCACAGTAAAGACAATATGTCCTACTATACCAAAAAAATGAATGAAGCGGGCAAGCTGGAACGATCATTTTGATGAAACCTGTACGGCAACAAGCCAAAATAAGGCCTGATTATTGTTCATAAACGCTCATAACGCGAGAGGTCGAGACCTGTTCGATTGCTGAAGAATGGTTAATGGCCACTGAGGTTATGGTAAATTTCCTGTCTTCGTAGGTATATCAGGCCAAGGGCTTGTAATGAGACTAAGAGACCACGATCGAATATTTCTTGACAAACCGTTTAGCTTTTTATTGACAGTCGTAGCTGAAAAACGAGGTAACTGCCATCGTTAAGAGAAACCTTACTAAGTGTCTGCTTGCTGTCAAAGTTAAGATTACAAAGCAAGTAAGTGCATTCTTGCTGCAATTGAAAATTTATAGATTTGCTGCTTAAAATTCACAGTGTTCGTAGCAAAATTAAAAGGGTAACTTCATCGACTGTGGGATTGTTCTATGAATTCACGTAATTGAAACTTCAGAGGCCAGATCGCCTACCAGAGAAGCAACAAACTTACATGTATTTAAACCACTTCCTCTTGGAGCTGCTCCGAAGACTGGTTTCAACAGAAGTCTTTATTTACACGTAGGAAGTAATTACGAAACTGTTTACTACTTACTGCGTCTAAGCTTTCAAGACAAATCATTTAGGGTGGATATGGCTAAAAAAATGCCTGGGAATATACGTTGGTGGAAGGGTACATATAAGGTTAGTAAGGACCTGTTACAGGAACGTCTCTAGCGAAATTAGCACTCGTGATATACACACAATAACAGTAACGTAAAATAAACAATTTGGCAAAAATTTTATGTGTGTCTTTTCTCTTTTTTTGTTTTTGTTTTTGTTTTTGTTTTTTTTCTTAAATATTATTAAAACATAAAATGCAACAAGAGACAATCTTTACACTGTACATACGCCCATTGTTTAGTATTCGATAATGGAAACACTTCTCTAAATCGAGAGAAGAGCATATGAGTTCATAGGCTGATTCCACTAAATCATTAGATGATTATAAATATTGGCAATCACATTATGTGAAGCCATTTTCGTTTTATAAACAAGTAAAAGCGAGCTAAATTTTGTGCAGAATCACACAGCTCAAGCTGAAAAAACAAAGAACACTGTGTCAGAGGCCGAAATATGGATGGTAGAAGGTCCGTTCACGTTGATTATGTGTGACAGCATCTAACTGATAGCATCAGCGCGAAACCTTTATAAGAATCACTGGCAACTATTTATTTGCCAACATCCATCTATAAGTAGGAAATCTGTGTTACAGAAATTTGTACCTCTGACGAAACTTGTTTCTTCCCCGAAACAAAATAGGTGTGCTAACAAGAAGGAACATAAAACCAAAAGTCATAACCGACGAATGTTCATTTTGCAGGCTTTTTGACCCTCAAATGGGACATCTCCTTGTAATTTTCTGCCAATTTACCGCTATAATCTTAAAATTGGATTCATGTGGTTGCACCAGGTAACGAGGAGTGATGTTCTTTCATTGCCAAAACCAATCCGAAAATTGGCGTTGGCAAATGCAGTAATGATAGGGGCAGCACGAGGCTATTGAGGCGTGCATGTTTTTTGACACTGGCTGATTATACAGTCGCATCTGCTGTTGGAAAGGGTAGCCAAAGAAGTCGGATTCCAGAGGTTGAATTTATGTCTTCCAGACAACGTCTGGGTGGGATTCCTTTGTGCCGAAATAGGGACTCTGGTAACCATGTCTACAGGGCATACGACGTATCCCTACGAGATTCGCGTCCATAAGGAACTGCATGAGCTGTTAACTGCTAATACACTAGCTTTCTTGGTCAGTGATGCTTGTTTTACCTTCAATCTTACAATGTCAACGAAACCGTTGGAATTCTAATATATAGAATGCAAGACGGTCTGGGTGTGTTTTATCTTAGATGTAATTTTCTGTGTTAAAAGTTCAGAGTACACAATATGGAAACAGCATGATATATGTAAAGTATTTTGTCTGCGAGATCCGTAAACTCAAGCTCTAATTACACTTTTGTTCGTATTGCTGTACGCTCGAGACAGTTGGTTAGTAAGCGTCTCATATTTTATACTTAGACATCAAAGAGATCTTGCTGCCCGATCCCACCTTGATGAACAACCTCAATTAAATGCCAGAACTCGCATCGGAATAATAGCGCATTTTCTCCATCGCTGTCGCATAAACATTCCTTTTCATATCCGGGATTGAGCAATCCAAGTCAGGTGGTTGCTGAAACAAAGATGATTAAAAAGGTATTTAAGTCTCTCAGCTGACGGGTGATACTCTAAGAAACAGAAACACACAAGTAGCATTACCTCTGCATAAGAGCAATGTCTGTTAAATGTAAAAAGATACTACGCAGTATGCATATTAATTTCCTGCCACAAAAGCACGGGTTTGACGCCTGGCGATCACGGGGGACGTGCGGGTAGCATCACTGCCACAGATAGGCCATATGCTCATTTCTCACAAAATTAGCATTTTTTGAGAAATTCAAGTTCACCAATTCCAAACTGGTATTCTTCTAGTACTTCCCGAGGCATATATAAGAAAAAGGTCCATATGCCTTTAAAAAGTGTTCTGTATTTCCAAAATATCCCGCTTGTCTCCCACAGGTAACGACCCGTATCTCGCCATATATCACCACGCGAGACTAGGCAATTAGGTATGCAAATGGGGCGGGAACTTGATATGCATATCTCCTCATACGTTGCCATGAAGTACTGGGATACGTGTACAAAAGAGATCATAGGTCCCTTTAACTTTGAGAGCTATAATAATTGGCAATTTTTACATGGCTTATATATACGATGCACACCAAATAACTGAAGATGTGCATTGCAGTTCTCACAACTTGTAACTTGGGTTTGGTATTTTTAGTCTGCACATTTTAAAAAGATTGTGACATTATGTACGACAGCACGATTCATATGCACTTTAAAAAAGCTAGACCAGTTGCAAAGTGAAAACGAGTACTGTGTATAAAGTTCCATGTAAGAAAGAAATAAGTTGAAATACTTGCAAAACGGCTAAGATTGAACTTTTTGACCCTTTTGACTTTCTGCTCCAATGTTTAATGTTTTTGAATCCTGCAAAACCGAAGTTTTCAACGTGTGTCGCCAATGCCATGTTTAGCGCAGAACAACGTTGTCCATGCAGGTTATCATTTACTTGTTCAATGTTGACAAATAAAGAAAACAACACAAATACTTTATATACGGTGACTAATGTGATATTCCAGCACTGATTTCGTGAAGCACAGAAATGCGACAAGGATCAGCCCCATTGAGTGAAGGGGCAGCAGAAATAAAGGAACCAATGCATGTTACGTAACTGGGCCACGACGCGTAATGTTTTGAATTGGTCTGGCTCAGTTATTCGGTTTGGAACTTTGGTTGCCAAGCGGGTGCTAAGAAGATTGACTGTCCCAAGGAATCATTTATCCGTCCTCCCATTCATTGTCTAGTGAAGACCGCTGAACTCACATGCATGCACCCTTTGTGTTTTAACACAAGCATGTGTCTAAACTGGTCTGTTTCCCTCCACCAGTGAACTCAAGCATGGCACCACAACACACAAGACAGTATTAAATCACACAAAGCTACAAAAAATCACGTTTTTCAACATAATTCTGGCAAAAGTGATGCAATAATGCACACTAAAAGAATTGTAAACGTTTCGTTTTCCAGGCTCATCAAAGAAAATATGGAATCCATTTTTCTACTATTACCAAAAGTCAGATATGTCGGATTCTATTTTAAACACACAAACTTGAGCTCCTTACGAGCGGAGCCACCTGGTGGGTAGGAAATCTAGCCTCACTCATTGGCTAATAGTTCTCTGCCGAATGCGGTCTCAGATTTGGTTTAGTTCAACAGAAAGTGGTGTCACATGCAACTTACATCCACGGATCCCCCCCCCCCAAAAAAAAAAGCACACATAACAATTAGATTCTTTGCGATTTAATTCTCACCATAAAATATCGGATCAGGAGGTTTCAGCCAATGTGTCATTGACCAAAAACTTGCCTTCCTGATTCATCTCAATCTGGGATCCGGTTTGAAACTTCAGCGATCTAAGATTTAAGTCTCAAGTAACCGAAGCGACAATCCCTTCTCTACAAAATGAGTATTTAAAACCGTAAGGACCTCACAAGATATTGAAAGTATCTCAAAATCAGAAGGGCTATTTTTCAACTCTGCTGGATTGTCACCCAAGCTCAAAGGATTGTAATCTATCAGTGCACCATCACGCAACAAGTAGTTGTTTCGATATCGAAACGATACAAGAGCAAAGCGTGGGACACACAGTTCTGATTTTGTCCACCAGATAGCGTTGCAATTTCTTTTCATAGATATATTTGTCCATTTGATGCCATTTCGAATTCTTCTCGATAGCATTTCTAAATTTGTTCAGGTGCGCATTGTATCTACTAACTTGCATAGTTTGTTAACTTTTTCATTACTTTGCGAGAAAAAAATCTAAAAACCGTCTAGAAATTACTTTCAAATCACCTAGGGAAGAAAATCATAGAGATGACCACACAGAATGATTTCATACAGACTGAGAGTATGCTTTCCGGTGCCCGTCTCATTTGGCCGCCATCTATGTAAGAATAATTATGTTACGCATAAAATGTAGCAAGCTGTTTTACAATGAATCTCCAAGTACAATAACTGCCTGGGTAAGCGGAGCACGTCGCAGTCTGTGTTGAATATCCACCATCATGCCGCACGGCGACCTTAAAATGAAAATAAGTAAATCCCGTATGAATATGGTCTATATTGACGGGTGAAGTTTTCTGCTTTGCCTGCCATCATGATTGTAAAAGGTGTAGTATAGAATTACCTGTTTTCTTCGCATCTCGGGTTTCCATGAGGTGTCGTTTTGACATGCAACGCCCTTCAAGATACAATATTGTACAGACCAAACAAAATAGACAAATATAAAGACTCAGTTGTCATTTGTATATGCATTTCAAACAAACTGCTAATTTGCTTGGTAGCTGTAATTGTTTTCAAAAGCGTTGTTTTGCTTACATTGTCGATTTTAATTGGTAACTATTTGTTCGAACGTATTTCACATAGACCTGTTTATCAATTTTATGCTCTGAGTCATATTTCCATGTTAAGCCCCTAGTAAGCAATCTGACAATTTATTGAGAACTTTATTACGTTTTGTGATCCGCTAACCTAAGCGAAATTGTTTGGACATTCATCATGATCCTTTGAGAAATTTATTGTATATATATTATATATTTGTATTTACGTATGTATGTATGTATGTATGTATGTATGTATGTATGTATGTATGTATGTATGTATGTATGTATGTATGTGTGTGTATGTAATGGGATCACTTAGCAATTGCAGAAATAGTTGTTTATATCCATATGTGAAATCAAGTCCAGAGTGCAGTCGTTCGCACATAAGGTGAGACACGACTGCAGTGGATGCTTTAGTTCACCTGATATGGCCGTAAGTTTCACATACACCAACATGTATGAAACACATGATGCACACAAACATACTAATATTATTCCTGTTTGCAGCAGATACTTATATGACAGAAATGTGGACAGACAAGAATCTTACTTTATACATTGGTATACCTGAATCAGAAAAAAAACTATATATTAACGGTTCCTATACAGAATTGTAACCGTGCGCCGTACACAATTCTCACCTGAAGAAAAAACTGTTAACATGAAATTTACACAAAGATATTAAAGCAGACGGCAATTTACAGCCCGGTCCTTTTGGGGAAATTTAAATGGGAAAGCAGAATGAAATCTAAAATGGTTGATAGTATACAATTAGCGACAGATCATGCAGGTGTTAACTGTCCCAAACGCTGCGTTCGTCTGAATAATTTTTATCATCGTTTACTCAAATCTAGGGTAAGCCCGTCTTTCACTGCAGAACCAGGTTGTCCATATGTCCATGAAAGAAAAAACTGTTTCAGGTCAACAGCTTTTTTTTGGGGGGGGGGGCTAATGGTGCGATGCACCCGAGGCCTGCCCAGGAAAGCTGTTGAATGAGTCTGTACAACTTTGCACAGAGAGAGTTAACATCGCTATCTCCACAGTGTTTTAATCAGCTTATACACAGGTAGATAATATCCCGATCTCCACAGTGTTTTAATCAGTTTACACTGATAGAGTTAGCATCCCTATCTCCACAGTGTTTTAATCAGTTTACACTGATAGAGTTAACATCCCTATCTCCACAGTGTTTTAACCAGTTTACATTGATAGAGTTAACATCCCTATCTCCAAGGTGTTTTAATCAGTTGTCGCCATAACGACATTATTTGTTCGTTAAAGACATCATTACAACGGGAATTAGACACGTTATTGATAATTTTCGAGGGTTCAGGATTGCAGACATTAAAGAGCAATGTGCACAACTGGGATTCAGGAAAACCACAAATAAATTCAAACAAACATGAACATCTTAATTCACTCTGTGATGGAATATATCTCGGCCAATGAAAATTTAGCAGCCATGGTCTCTTACCAGTGATTTCCACAGGCACTTAAACAACACTGTATGTGTCCACTTTTTACTCTTTTCCCCAGTCAAGAGAGCAAATTACACACAAGTTAAATTATTGGTATATAGTTTGATTTGGTAACGACTCATTTCTAGGGACACTTGAACAAGAAATGCTTTCATTGCAACACCCAAATTTCCAATACCTGATTTGTACATAAATTTTTGCTGTGACCACCAGACCAGATACATAAGGAATTTGTTATACATTTGTCGGGAAACTGAAAGCAGACTAATGTTTTTCTCTATGACACCCCACCCACCCTTGGCTACATTATAAGCATTCATAAAATTGATGCATAATGATGCTCTTAATTTACCGCTCTGACAATTCAACTGCCAAATCAGGCTGCTGGAATACTTCGTCAAGGAGACATTAAAAGAAAGTTCCCGGGAAACTGATCTGTACAATGTCTTTACTCTTGCACCCGCACAAAATGTTTTGATCGATACTAAGACATAAAACGACACTCCTGAGGTCCGCATGCTGCAACTTACCAGCTTTTCTCCGAGTGCTCTGGGACCTCAGGGACTGGAGTACGCCGCCTGAAAGGATTGTCTATCATCAATAATAGGTAAGGGTATAGAGACAATACGTCAAGTCAACAGTGATCTTCCAAAGCTCCAGAATCGTCAGCGTGTGGATATTTTGCAGAGCAAAAAGTGGTATGATGACTCATATCTATGCCTACATGTACAAGTTTTGTATTATTACATTTTTGCCTAAACTCTGCAGTCCGCCATCTTGGCTAAATTTCAAACCCATAATGCAACAATGATGACATGGAATACATTACAGACAAATTATCGATATTTCAATTTACTATTAAAATTTAGTGTTCAAAATTGTTTTATTGATTGTAAGTGGAATTGCTTGTTGAGTGTTCCATTTGTGATATATCTTTCTTTTAAATACAGTACACCGAGGTTTATTTGTTAAGATTTTAAAAGCGTCCTTGAAAGGTTGTCATGACATAGCCGCTGAATTATGTAATATTTTTCAGCATAGATGTAGCTTTAATTAGTAATAACTGTGCAAAAACTTAACTGCAACGTGCTCAAATTTGATTTCATATCATTGATATTCGGTGTGTGAGCTTCACAAGTGACCACCGGAGACAACACATCTACTCGGCAATAGTGGAATATCACATATTGCAAGACCATAATTTGCTTGCCGCTGGTAACACAAGCAACTCAATTTGAAGTAAACAGGTGGGCATCAGAAGCCCAGCCAGTCTCTGTCATCATGGTGCCGCCCTATTATAGACCGCTTATGTCACACACTATAAGTTACATCTGGTCTCAATTTTGTCCTTTGAGGGCTTCTGACCAGTTATGTAGAGAGCAGAGATGGGGGTCCGGTTGACAATAAGACAAATCAACCGGATGATCCATATACTACACGGAATCTGCTTTAATGTTGATGTTGGTTAATTGGTGTTACTCCTGCGTACGGAGATATTAGATAAAGAGAATCCGTTCTTTTCTCTTGGATTTTCGGACAGAATATTGCTGGAGAACTCCATTCTGTAATTTCTCATAAGGATTCCATATTCACGTGTGTACCTGCTAAACATGCAGCCGTTTTAATTCTGGAACACCAATGTTTACTTGCAAGTTAAATTTAATGAATGCTCATCGGTTTGACACTAAAACAGAATGTCAAATTGAATGTTTCGTTAAACCTTAAAAATCGAATGGCCGAACCGAAGATACAAAGGTATGATGTTGATGCTTTACTCATTAGTGTCAAAAAAGTGAAAAATTAACCGAAAAAAAATTGCTTTTTTTAATCTGCTGGCTTTAGATTTAGTATGTGGCTCCACCTATGCAAATATGGCAAATGTCATTTTATGAAACAGCCAGGTACACCCTCAATGCCAATGTGGCGACTCCGCCTGAAATTATATTTATTCGGAGGTAATTTAGATCCTCACTAAAACGGTCATTTACACTATCTATCTATCTATCTATCTATCTATCTATCTATCTATCTATCTATCTATCTATCTATCTATCTATCTATCTATCTATCTATCTATCTATCTATCTATCTATCTATCTATCTATCTATCTATCTATCTATCTATCTATCTATCTATCTATCTATCTATCTATCTATCTATCTATCTATCTATCTATCTATCTATCTATCTATATACATATATATATATATCCTTCTTTCTGTACAACCTAGTGTCTGAACGCCTTTTAAATTTTGTACTAACGAAATAAAGCATGTATTTACGGTGAATAATTGGGTTTCTTATGACATAACCATGGCCATCCGACATTATAATAAGCGGAATGATCGCATTTGTTACCCATGATTCTACAAAAGCTGCAACCTTTTTCTCGGACGTAAAACATCATCTTAACGTCGAATCATGACACGAAAATTGCTTTGAAAACTGATACAGACCCATTTTGAAAAAAAATAAAATAAAAAGAAGAAGAAGAAAAAAAGACACCTAAGCAAAATGGCGGCGTCACGTTTTTCCTGGTACTCTGCCCGCAGCCTTGTGCAGCCCGAAGCACCAGGATGCAAAATGTTATTTGTATGCAAGTGGTTTTGGCTTCCATTGTTCCATCGGATTAGAAACGTGAATTGCCGTTCACACACATCAGGAAAGCGTACCCAAATGTTCGCTAATTTCTAGTGCGACCTGGACTCTGAGTAAAGTGCATCGTCAGGGGAATTTACTGACTCAATATTATGTTGACCAGAGTGTCCTCTCTAATGCGGCGATGTCCTCACAGGGCATGCAAGACATTGTAAGCTAATATATTACAAGTATGTTGACTCACTGCCTTGTGACATATGTTTCTGTTTAAGTTTAAAACTGGTCACGATTGTACCTCATTACCTCATTGAATATTAGCTTGTAACCCTTTCATTGCATGCTAAGTCTACGCGATAACTTTTCTCTGTGTCCAAAGCGCGACAAATGAAGCTCACAACGCCAACCACTTATTTTTGTCTTATACACTTGAGATACGTTGGTGTAGGAACGGGAGGATTCTGAATTCGCCATCATTATAACTTTCAGATCTATGTTACGATTAGCAATAAAAAAGTTTCTGTCATATTCTGCTTTCAAGAGCCCACGTGGAATGGGGATCATGCGCTTTTTGCGTACACTTTGAAAACAGTTTTGTTTGATTCATGATAGG
The DNA here is from genome assembly GCA_964020975.1 of Hermodice carunculata. NCBI lineage: Eukaryota > Metazoa > Annelida > Polychaeta > Eunicida > Amphinomidae > Hermodice > Hermodice carunculata. The sequence continues at coordinate 23,847,667 of OZ026619.1, forward strand.
TAAGGTTTACGTAAGCTGCTTGTCTCCATTGTAAACTTGTCTGTATCCTCATCATAAAAATGAATACTTTGTCTTGGTAATGTCATTTTAATTGGGGCGCTATCACATGATGTACATGTCAAGAAAAACTGGAGGTAAAGAGAACTTGTGGAATATTATTTCAGACCCTATTTAGTAACCAATTTGAGATAAGAGGTAAATCAAAGAAACTTTGATATATTTTTTTTAGCGGATAGTGACTTGATAATATCAAACGTCTGAAGAAATAATAATTTAAGCATATATTTTCAGTGCAATTTACTACGTATCCTTTTCAAAGTAAAATGAGCATAATAACTACTGTCAGTGTTTGTACGGAATTGTGACAAGAGGCTGGAGAAACACATTTGAAGCAGTAGCATGAAGGGGTCCTACTAATTTAACTTGATAGTGTACAGGTATGTACGATCAGAGATTGGAGGACAATTGACCTCTAGACCTTCGTCACTGGGGCTCTGTGTTGTTCTGATCAAAAATCAAGAACAGATGTGATTAAATGCTGGCCTCCTGCGAGCTCGGGGGTTATACCTAACCCACTCAGCCAAACACAAATTTACCGCAAACTGTGAACAAGAATAGCTGGTGTCTACGCCATGAAGCACCGATGGCTACCCAATGTGCCATCCTGCGATTTTAAAGTCCAATTGTCGACCTGCAATGATGTACCCAAATAATGGTACTTAATGGGTTCTTCATCATGCCGCCTTAAACAAATATAATGTGCTATTATGACCGGTTCGGCTGCTTGCTTCCCAACATGGCCAAAGCTGTTATAGAGAAACCATTCGAAAACACTTGGAGCAATTGGTTTTATCCGACCACACGCTAAACCCTGCATTTTGAAGCGGGGATTCAGGCACTTACAAAACCCGATAGAAGGGCAATTTTTAATTTCATTGCTTAGAGTATCCCGGAGAAAATAACTTGTACCGATGAGCTTTAATAGAACTCAGGGTATGGACGCTGAGAATCAGCTCTAGCACTTCAATCAATTAAAGTAGTGTTGGTAAATATATCTCCTCTAACTCATTTTCAAATTTGTAATCCTTTGCCTGTGTAGACGTTGAAGGGTTGTACAGGTACAAAGCATTTCAAAGTTGACAAAAACGAGAGCGCTGTCACGAAAACTGAAATTTGGACATAAGAAATGTTGCTTGTTTGTGGGCCAGATTGTGTTTATCCCTGCCTCAGGCTTCGCATATTAGGTTTCCTGACATTTTAGGGGTCATTCTACATCCTTTTGCCGTTAGGGAAGCGTAAAATAGTGCAGCAGGCATTGAAGGAAATTATGTATTCTCCTGTAGGCGTCATCATCCGACAGTTGAACTTTGTTCACAATCAATATCAAGACTTTTTATTTGGTGTATTTGTATTTCATTGACTCTCACTACTGGAAACCAGACCATTCAATTGCAGAGGTCAAACGTTGGCCTTTACGGAAGAAAACTAAACCACAGCAACAAAAGTAATTATTTGATTACATCCCAAATTAAGAAATAGCAGTTTAATTATGGCTTTTATAAACATTCGGGTGTATTATGGAACCTACAGTTTGTTTGAAGAAATGTGAATGTGCAGAGATACATGTTTTTTGTAGACAATAAGCCACTCTGACGAATACCCTGTTGCCGTTGTGCAAACTGAATGGCAGCTAGACATTTTATATTACTTTCTCGGTGTTTTGTTCCATTTGGCTTTCAGTCTTATTCCTTAATCACAACCAGGACCTTATAAAAATCACCCAACTCCTGCAGCTTTCCCTGCACATTGTTTCTAAAGCCTCGGGCAATGCTAAATGTGTAAAATTCCTATTTCACAGACGAATGTTCTTTTAGAACCCTGCTGATGCAGTAGGGACAACGACACTCTTGATTTCATGGCTTGGCATGTATGTTGGGATACCTCCAACGGTGCCCCAGAGCAGTTCCTTTAAGGCCCCTTGTACCCTTCCCCCACGAGATATTTCTCGCCCGAGGGGCGCCATAGGAGCCGTTAGTACTCGCTTGTGTGACTACATTCAACACGGTCCACTCTTTATCGTATGAAGCAACACCTGATCTATGTGAAGACCTTATAAGGTACTTTAACACACTCAACAGGTGGGCATCCAAGACTTTGTACTTCGATTTACTTGGATATCGCGTTTCCTGTAACGTCACCGCAATGTATTAAAGTTTCAGTCACGGACTTTGATATATACTTGCAATGATATAACTTCTATTTCTGAATTCTTCATTTGCATCGTGCAGAGAAAGCTGGTATTCTTGAGATTGGCAGAAAAGGCAAAACCACAATTCTCGTGGTGCTTTGTTATATCTTGAAGCAAAACGTTACAGGTCCCACAAAAATCCACACACTACTCTTTTTGACAGAGTTAATGCAATTAATAGCAGGTGACAACTTCTACATTATGCAGTTATAATGCACAATCTAGGAGACTATTTAACTTAATCTTCGGGGCAGAGTGAAAACGTAATTGATAGCTTTCTTTACCAAAAATGCAGGAGGTATTATGCAAGTGTGACCATGGGTTCAACTTCCCTATTCCAACGTTTTAAAGACAGACAAATAGAGCAAGGGGTAGCTTCGTACGATGACCAATTCAGATGCATGCACATGCATGTTCAAATATCGATACATAGATGGAATACATCATGACTTGTATGATTTGATGAAATAGATAGTCAAGAGGACAAGCAGAAAAGCAAGCTGGCATATGGACGGAAAGAGAGATAGACAGACAGAAAACTAGACGGATGGATGGAGAGGCCGCACCCAGAATAGATTACGCTGCCGGCTTGTAAGGTTTACATCGCTTTGTGTTGGAAAGTAACGGCAACGGAAATGTAGCAGTTATTTACTCTTCCTAAATGCTTTGAAGCAATCACTGATGGGCACACAAGCGTATCAACCCCCCCCCCTTTTGGGGGGGGGAGGAGGGGAGGTTATAATTCCATCTGTCATGAGTAACTATCTGATTATCGTAACAAATAAAACAATAACACAAACAATTTTTACCTAATATTATATATTTTGTGGTATAAAGTCTGCATTCACCGCAAGAAGAAAGATTTTTTCAAGTAACGCACACACTCACACACACACACACACACACACACACACACACACACACCAAATTTGGCAGGCTAACTCTTTATGGTTTTATGACTGCTTAATAAAAAGAATAATACCAATATTGAACTTCATGAGCCTGAAAGCTTAATACATACGTAAGTGAATTTTAACAATAACAAAATGCCGCTGTAAGTAGATATTTCGAAGTGTACAAGAGGATGTAAGCACGCATGCGTGGATGTGTTGACACTTGCTTCAGCAACTTCAAATAGTCTGCAAATAAGCATGTTTCTTTTCCACTTTTTTCGCATGTTTCACTTTTGTGTGTGTTTCAGGTCCAATTTTCTTTTGGGTTTCACTTTCTTGTATGTTCCAGGTCCACTTTTCTGGTACACTACACTTTTGCTCCTTTGAACACTGGCTGTGAAGCAAGTTTGTGGAAAAGTTCACTCCCCACGATAAAAAGAACCACGAAGCTTAGCCTATGAAGAAGGAAAAGTTTTTATCCATTCAAACAAAAAACAAACAAATAAACAAAAACAAAAAAAAAAAACAAACAAAAACAAGAACAAAAAAAAAAACAAAAACAAACAAACAAAAAAAAAACATCACGGTAGAAACTTGATAAATTTTATAGGACCCTATCCGTGAAATCAAACAAAACAAAACAATAAAAAACAAAACAAAAAACAAAACAAAACAAAAAAAAAAAAAACACACGGTCGAAACTTGATAAATTTTATAGGACCCTATCCGTGAAATCAAACTAAACCAAACAAAACAAAACAAAACCAAAACAAAAAACAAAAAACAAAAAACAAAAAAACGAAAAAAAAAAAAAAAAAAAAAAAAAAAAAAAAAACAACCCCCCCCAAAAGCCTCACGGTAGAAACTTTTTAAATTTCATAGGACCCTATCCGTGAAATCAACTGCAACATTTTTAAACACTTGTACCACAAAGTACAAAGTTTAAAGAGAACTAAAATAATTTTAATTCAATCTCATATTTTATTTTACATTTCCGCTTGTATTATAAAGTAGCATATTTCTATATCATATCTATGTTATAAAGTAGACTGCTTACACATACCTCTGTATATACCTCATAACGACATGTACAATAATATCATAGGTGAATTCATAAGACAGTGTAATATTTCATGTATTTGGGCCTACCGTATTTGATTATAGATCTCGTGATATGTACACTCCGTTGTCAATATTATTTTCTCTCTAATGCAATTCTGTAGGAAACTGGAATATATCCCACGCGCTAACGTCAATGAGAGCCCTCATTACCTTATTATCAATTAAATTTACATGCTTATGTGAAAAATAAAGTTTCAATCCAACTCATGTTCTTGTACATTTTGCGACTAACCAGCCTTTACTAATTTTCACTACGAATGTGAATATGGTTTAAAGAACTGTAACTTCGGGCGATCTTATCTAACCTGGACCGAGGGCTAGTAACTTTGCCGCAGTGTTGTCAACATTACACTCAAACTGAATATTAGAGACGTGATTAGACAGAGAATGAAAAGCGACTACCACAAACGATTGAAAGCGAATAGCAAGACCTCGTAATGGATCTACTTGATATGAATCATTTCTGTGTCCTTTAATTACATCTGTGATTTGTCCTGGCAGTTGCACACGTATCATATTTGGTCTTTAGGCACGACCATCGTTCATACAATGCTTGTTTTGGAGGTAAACCTAGATGTTTGGGATACAATTGACATTCTGTCATGGAAGGGAATACGGCATGTACCATGGCAAGAGAGAGCGTGCGCCTTGTCCAGGTACTGATAGCAATCAACATTCAGTCTTGGATCATCCAAATGTATCGGACGTCACACAGTTAATGTTTGCTGACCATTTCTTCGGTTGAAATGTGCGCGCTTTGTGGTCGTCGATGTCGTTCGCTTAAGTCTCTTCTGTGCTTTGAAAATCACCGAAGGAATAAAGTGGTCGTTAATCAACAAGTTTTGCTACTGATCTTTGTCTGGCCAAAGTGCACGTAGAATAAATGTCCTGAAGGTTTTGCTTCTCGTAT
>OZ026619.1:23855339-23860339 GCA_964020975.1 Hermodice carunculata
GAAATTATTCGGTTTAAAAAATAATATATATCACTTTCGGATAAGACCAAAATTGTGAAAAAGTTTGATATTTCATGTAACTTCTCACAAATTTAAACCTCTACAAAACGGATAGAGAACAAAGGACTCTCAGGGTTGTACAGAGCGTCAAAACCCGAGGGACGAAAAAATCAATGAAAATGGTTCAGACTCTGGCTGTTTGTCAAGAGATTTCTAGATATCTAAGTTAGCCACACATATTTTGTTGCAGAGATAAAAGATGCTTCAATTTGAACATGGAGATTTTGAAATTTCACCAGGACCCCAATGTTTTGTTTTGGTCGTGCATTGTGGAAACCGCTCTTAAATAAAGCAACATGATTTTCATTTACTCGAGGTGGGGACCAGCCTCGAAGAGGATCCTGGATTATGTTCCTTTGCAGAAATTTCATGTTCTCGCACGTGGTCTTTATTTTCTGTTGCCCATTCGCTCTCCGCTAAGTATATCGGTCCCTTACTTTATAATAAATTTTTGTTACAAATTTTGAGATTTGGTCGTATTTGTTCTAAATTTTACGATATTGCATCTAAAACCAAATTTATTTATAATACACTTGAGTTAAGAGGATTCAGAGATCTTGTTTTGATCAAATATTTCTACAAATTATGCAGTAATAATCCAGAGATGGTTAAAAATTTTGACTTCAATAATTTTATAGATTTTAGACTTGCTTTGCTTGCTACCTAATTTGTCTTTTGGCATCATTCTGTTTTAATATCTATTTTCAGACATTTTAGGCATACGTGTTTTCTGTCAGGTTAAACACCCCAGGGGCGCAAGCAGCGGCCAACGACAATTACAAGTTGACGTAATTGTACTTAAAATCGTGTTAAGAAAAAATATGTTTTGATAACATGTTTTTGACATAAATTCTAATCACTTTCATTCTTTTCTCACATGCGTAAATGCACATTTATTCAATATTAAAAAAATTACTCAAAAGTGGAAGTATTTTCTCAAATGTCACTAACCTGAGACATTACGTTGAAACATTGACTCAGGGTTGGCAGTGATATAGAGCTTAATTGTTCCGAGACTTTCTAAGTTTGGAGTAGGTGTCATCATGGGGTTTGTTTTCCATTTCTGGTGCAGGAGGTCCATTGTTGCAGCACTCGTTAGGATTTCCTTTAGTTTGTACAGGTGGTCTATCTGCGACTGTTTATTTTACAGTCGCTGGGACTGAATATAAGGGCCCAGTTAGTTTCTACTTCAGTTATACACTGGCAGATGGGTTAACAAAGATAAGCTGTCCAGCTATAAAGGGTACATACTGGTTCAGGGGTAAGTCAAATTGTTCTTATCTGAACCTGTACCACACAAATTTAGTAATTACGTTTTGTTTGACAGGTTTTCTTCTGTCACAATGAAGCTTCGTCACAATGAAGGTTTGCATCTATAAACAAAACTCCACGGATTAAGCTAATTCATCATTTGCCATGTTCATATTTATTCATTATTATGTGGATTGTTTTTGCTGAATATTTAGGTTTGACAAGGAGCCGCTTCTCAGAGACATGTACGGGTATAGGCTCTGAAACATGTTCTGAGTATTTACACGCTGAAAACCCTTTAATTTACTTGGGCTGATACAGCCTATGTCAAAATTCTACGAAGGAACGTGTGCAATATGGACAATAGTACTTCCACAAGTATATAGGGTAGACTGTGACAGGTTAACTTATGGAAAGTAACAAGTTCGGACTGCGGAATAGGGTAATGACTACTAGGAAGTGGTTCTGGACAAAAAGACACAAATACAAGTTAGGAAAGGCAATATTACATTAACAATTGATAGGCCTCTATATTAGAATTTCAAATGATGATATTTTCATATTGTTGTTTTTTGTTTTTTGTTTTATTTTTGCAAGAGGAAGTAAAGTTTGATTAATTTTATATTCAGTTGCCTTATTTGGAGTTCAGACACCTGAGAATGCCGTGAAACAGAAAATATGTAGCATTTAAATCACATACGAGCTAAACGTAAAGATGGTCTGAAGACATACTTATTGTTTTGCACAGCAACAAACAGTCGTTTTGGGAAACGATGCCGAACACAAGAGAACAAAACCTATAACTGGACATTATGATAGTCGTGTGTCTAAAAGTTCAGTACTGTTACAGCTGTGTACTAATAGGGGAGAGCAAGAACAGAAGTTTCTACTGCTCTCATGTAGAGGGTATTTCAGTCATTCAGGGCTAGATTTGTATATTCCAATTTCTTTTCATTGTAATTCACAGCTTAATAACTTTAAAACCACTGGTTGCAGAAATAGCAAATTTGCGTGATAAACTTATGTACATAGCTGAAACGTTCATAAAAAAATTGTTCTTGCAGCTTTAAAAGTTCTCTTTTAATTTGAAATTAATTTAACATGCAGTCCAATGGGCATACACATCTCTAGCCCTGAAAAACGCTGTATGTGATTTTTTTTTTTATTTTTGAGAACATTCGTTTGAACTTTACGCTGCTCAACGATATCAGAAACCACATTGTAAGGCAATTTCTGGCCTCTGATGCGCTCCTGACGTAATAGCTCCTCTTACTTGGATGCACCAGACTGAGTGGTACGACCAACATAAAGAAAAAGTCGTTTAGTCCCAACGGACCCCATGATGTAATGGTTAGGACAGGTTCTTTCAAACGACACACTGATGAAGACCCATCCGGGATGGGATCGGACTTAAAACACAAATGCATTGCATGAACAATTTGATTGCAACCGATAACACAGTTGAAAACACTGTATCTTTTTGTAGGTGAATCAGAAAATATGTCACCAAGATAAATGCATGCTACAAAGTATGACATAACTATTACAATTTTGAGTATATAGGCGTGAACTTTGGTAAGCGTTCCACTAATTGGCGTTGTTCTGAATACCATGAACTTGGAAGTATCGGCAGTCGTTAAGGAGTTAGTTCAAAGCAAATACAAACTACAAATTGTCACATGCACGCATATTATTGGTTTGAGTATAAGGGAGGTGCATTCGTAAAACAAAACGATACTAAGCATCAGTCTGAACACCATTATAATGCTAATCGTCAAGTCGCTGGATTTTTGACACATACAGTTTTTTTTTTCCTTTCTGACATAAGTAATTTTACAGATCATGCGCATGTAGAATGCATTGCACCACACTTTGTGGGGTTTATTTTTTATGGATATTAGTTTGATTCACATCGGGAGTTAACGGTCATTAGTTTTAGCTGTAAAGATACGTATTTTGTTCACACTGTTACGTTTAGATTGCTTTATCACAAATGGGGTTGGCTTTAGGCAGAATTGGTTTCCTGGAATTTGAACATGATTCCTTGAACCTTGACTCGGTCAAAATATAAACTGAAACCATTTGTTGTTATCTAAAGTATAATTATTATCAGCATCATGATACACTAGTTACTATGCAAAAGAAATGTTGATATATTTCAACTTTACTTATTACACAAACCGCGAAACAAAGGGACTGCTTTTGATTCGCGTAAACACTGTCGTGTAAATTGGCAACAAAAATGACTTCCATGAATCTTTATTGAATACTCAGTGGGATATATAACAAATCATTTACAAGAAGTCATAAATCACACGAAAGACAATGGGCTTCCGAAGCGTCCTCTCTACAGCCTGTCTTCCTTGTAATCGCGAGGCCATGGACAGTGACAATGCCTGCAGAGTCTCATGGCCACTTTGACAAGGTAAGAGAGTCATGTCCTGTGTCATATCAACAGGGTCATCTTGCATACATAATTAGGCGGGTGAATTAGCATGCACGCTTGTGCCGGATGAAAGACTGGATGTGTAATAGCATTAGACTGAATACGGTCATGTAACAGAACTCATGTGCGGATAGGGAAGGGAGGGGGGGGAGCGCACCCGGCGCACACTCCCCACTTTTTTTAACAATCACTGGATTTTCGAACGAAGTTTTACACACATTTTAGGTTTAAACATTGTAGAATGTAATTTGCCCTCTTTATTTTTTGCAATTTGTTGATTATTTTGTGTAATGTTTGATGGAAGATATTATGTTAACTTTGAACCTTGAGCGAAATTGCCCCTCGGCATCCTTTATGTCTAACGCCACTTAGCGCTTCATGTATCACAACCCCTGTGCATCACACACACTCACACACACACACACACACACACACACACACACACACAGGGTTGTACGGCAATGACATCATTTTATGACATTGATGCACGGGGTATAATAGAAGCATGTTCTTATTCACACAGTCATGATAATTCGCTTCTTGTCGTCTTGTTTAAGATAAGTTTCATTCTCGTCAAAATTGACACAAAACATTCCATCTGGTTAATAATCATAGAAGACATTTCGATTTATGTATCACAGCACCTCCCCCCCCCCCAAAAAAAAACCTTAACGTATCGTAAGATTTTTCCCTTCGTCCCCCTGATCCCATATGACCACATTTAGAATTGACTTGGACGAGAATCAGTTCTAGCCACATAAGAATATCTGTGATAGTCCCTTGCTTCCCCTGATATTTTTCTTATATTTTGATCAAAAATATGTGATGCATTTTATATCCGATTATCTTGATCCTCGCCGGCAGTCATTATTCTTTCTTACGCACCACGGGGATACAGCAAGGTAAATTTCAAAACCGACTTGACCTACCTAGGTACTGGTACATTGTTGCAGCAAATGCAATTAGCAGGCTACTCTACGGTCAACCAGTACAAATGCGTAGGTAAGAATAGTTACTCGACGCTTTCGATGAAGCAGCTTGCTGGAACATGCACAAATGAGCACTGATATTTGTTATGGCGGATCTGTGTTAATTAAATTTGCAATTGTGCTTGTTATCAGTTATTACCGACCAGGAATGATACAATACAATTCGCTGCTAATTTGCTAGATATGGTTCAGTTATCATTTGATTAGCTTGAGATCAATACATAAATGGTGTTTGTCATTATATAATATCTCCC